>CAWUFW010020780.1:0-141059 GCA_963921515.1 Calotriton arnoldi
TTCTGGGGGTGTGAACATGGTCTGCATTGGTTGTGTTTGGTTGACAGCCGGCCCTCCCTTCCCACCCAGCCAGCCAGTCAGTTATCCCACCATGGAACGTGCTTGCGTGCCAGGGAGTGGAAGTTGTCTCTCAGGATGTCAGTCAGTGGTGTCCTGCTGTTTGTTGAGTGCACAGAAGTTGCCATGCAGGGCCTTGTGCTCCCCACAGCAGTAGCCAGTGTCAGCCATCTTGTGAGTCCTTCTCACACTTCCCTGTGATGTGAGCATGGATTCAGGGTGTGGTGTTGATGGGACAGTTGTGGGGGTGAGAAGCTATGTCTTGTTTGACTACGGCTCCCCATCATGCCCGTGCCCTCCACCCCACTTCCCAGCATTTCCCATACTTGCCTGCATTTGTGGGGAGTTCGAGTGTTGACAGCGGGTGTGAGAGCAATGGCAAGATGGCTGACAGTGGTGTCCTGCTGTTGGTTGGTGTGCAGTGCCCAGCACATGCCCTTGTGCTCCCAGCGACACAGCAACAGTGTCAGACATCTTTTGATGTAAGGCACTTTCCACTCCTCTGTAGGGATGTGCATGCGTGGTGTGAGCTTTGCACAGGGCCATGTGGTGGGGGATGTAGAGCTGTGACTCGACTCCCATCAGTGCATGCTGCCTCCCCCCCTTCCCAGCATGCCCATGCTTCCTTCCTTTTAGACTCTGCTTCCCTGTGGGAGTGGGCTGGCTGTGCTGACAGGATGGCTGGGAGTGTTGTCCTGACAGTTGTTTGGCTAGAGGTCTGAAGTGTCCTGTGCTTCACACAACACAACCAGGGTGGTGGTTCTTTGTGGGATCTTGTGTTGGGATGGGGGGCATTGCATTCTGCCAGGTGGGTTCTGTGGGTTTGTGTTGGGGTATGTGTGTGGGAGGTGCTTGTGACTATGGTTGGTGCCATGATCCTCTTCCCACCCATCCAGCCAACCAGTTATCCCACCATGAAGCATGCCACCCTTGCAGTGGGTGCAGGTTGACTCTCAGGATGTCAGTCAGTGGTGTCCTACTGTTGGTTGGTGCCCAGTTCCCAGCAGGGCCTGGTACTCCCACAACAGAGCACCATTGTCAGACATCTTTGAAGTGGCTTTTCACTCCCTGTGAGGTGTGCATGCTTCAGTGTGAGCTTGCTGGGCCATGTGGGTGGGGGATGTTGAGCTGTGACTACCACTCCCATCATGCTATTGCCTACACCCCCTTCCCAGCATGCCCATACTTCCTTCCTTTTGACTCTGCTTCCCTGTGGGTTAGTGTGCCTGTGCTGACAGGATGGCTGACAGTGTTGTCCTGGTGTTTGTTTGGCTACAAGTCCCAAAAGTGTCCCTATGCTTCACACAGCATAACCCAGTGTGGTAGTTCTTTGTGGGATATTTAATTAGAGTGTGAGGCAATGCATTCTCCCAGGTGAGTTGTGTGGAGTTTGTGTTAAGGGGGTGTGTGAGAAAAGCTGCTGGTAACTATGGTCAGAGCTGTCAGTCCTCCTTCCCACCCAGCCAGATATCCCACCATGGAACGTGCTTCCATTGCAGGGAGTGCAAGTTGGCTTTCAGGATGTCAGTCATTGGTGTCCTGCTGTTGGTTGGTGCACAGTTCCCAGCACGGCCTTGTGCTCCCCACAGCAGTACCCAGTGTCAGCCATCTTGTCAGTTCTTTTCCACTCCCTGTGATGTGAGCATGGTTCAGAGTGGTGTTGATGTGCAAATTGTGAGGGTGACCAATATCTGTGACTACAACTCCCATCATGCTATTGCCTACACTCACTTCACCAGCATACACAGAATTCCTTCCTTTCAGTGAGCTTCCCTGTGAGGTGGTGTTCTAGTGGTGGCAAAATATCTGACTGTGTTTGTTGGTTATATTTGTGCCACTGCCTTGCTCTATTTGTTGTTAGGTTTGTACATGTCATGACACTGTTACATGTCACTATGAGATGGCATGTATTGTGTTTATCTGACTAACATACACATCTTGGGATGATTATCTTTTGGTTGCTGTGGATTTGCTAAGGGTGCATGGTTTGACTATCCCCTTGACAGTGATGTGTGTGTATTGTCACACAATATTGTGTATATTGGTTGTGTACTCACCAGGCTCTGGGATGTTTGATAGTCCATATACGCTCACTGGTGGTAGGATGGCCCGCACCTTCTCCTCCCAGGGCCTGAGGTATAGTGGTTTGGCAGGAGGGCCACTGCCGGTGCGCTGACTCACGGAGTAATCCTTCTTGAGTAGGTCCTTGACCCTCCTGCGCACATCATACCACCTGTTCTGGATGTCTTCCTTTGTGCGCAAACATGGTGATTGTGCATTCACCCTGTCGACGATCCTCTCCCACATCTTGGTTTTCTGCGACATGGGGGTCTGTTGGACCAATGTACCAAACAACTGTGGCTCTACCCTGAGGATCTCATCTACCAGGACTTCCAATTCACTGTCTAGGAACTTTGGATTCTTCTTTGGGGGCATGGTGATGGGTGGTGGTGGGGATTGATGTGTGTGTTAGTGTGCAAGTGAGGGTGGGTGAGTGTAGGTTTTGCTGGGTGTATGTGAGGGTGCTATTTGGGAGGTGCTAATGGTGTGTGGCTTGTGTGATGGATGAGTTGTGAGTCTGTCTGTGGTTGCTGTCTGATGGTGTTCTGTGCTTGCAGGTCAGTTGAATTTACAAAGGATCATGGTAGGGATTTGTGGCCTTTATATGGGTGGAGTTGTGGGTGTGTCCTTGTTCCATGTTTTTTTCCCCCTGTATTTATTGACTTTGTCATTGCTTGTTTGGCCCTTTTTTCGGATTTTTTCCTTTGAGTTTTTTAGGCATGTAGGAGACGTTCTACTGACCGAGTAGGACGCTGCAGTTGGCTCGTGCGGGCTTCTCCGAGTCTTTCAAGCTGTGTTCCTGGTGGGTTTCATGTGCGGCGTACGCGTCGGTCGCGGAGTATTGGGTTGCTTCGGCTGGGTTTTGTATGCGTGTCGGTCGTACGGCTTGGGCTCCGTGCGACTCGGTCTGGTTTTCCACGCATTGCATTGTACTGCGCGGGTTGGAGTTTGCGGGTACGTTTCGGTCGGGTTCATTCCTGGTGCGTGTAGGTTGCTTCGATTCGCGTAGTTTCCCGGCCGGATAGCTTGTTTCCGTGCGGTTCGGTCGTTCGGCTTGTGTTCCGTACGAGTCGGTCGTGATTCACATGCATTTCATCATACTACGCGGGTCGGGCAGCGCCGGTACGTGTCGGTCGGACAACATTCCCGTTCCGAGTCGGTCGGTATGTTTTCCGGCCCGAATCGGAATCGGCATCGGCCCCTTTGTCTAGTTACCCTTCAGAAGACAGCCCCTTGCCTCATTCCCCAAAATTCGCGCATATCTCGTCTGGGTTTCCGCCAGATTTAGACCATATGTCCCACCAATATAGTGTGAAATTAGAGACAGCCCAGCCACCATGCATTCTGGGGAGAACCATATATTTAGCAGCCCTTCTTGGTTTTTTCGTATTCCCAAAGAAAACTAGGACATGCACTTTCAAATTTAGTCAACCAAGATTTGCTCATTTCCAAAGGAGCAGCCCTAAAAGTAGACACATTTGGCAGAATTGTCATTTTCAAAACATTACGTCTCCCCACTATTGATATATGTAAGTGGATAATCCTCCCCAGCTCTTGCTTTATATTACACAACAGTGGTGCCAAATTCAATTCTACTAATTGATCCAAGGCTGCTGTTACTCTAACCCTTAGATACAATACGCCCCTCACCAGCTACTGACTTTTAAATCCAGTATCTTTAGTGCAGACAACCTGGGTCTTGCTGTCATTCAGTCTATACTCTGCAACTGTCCTGAATCGTTTAGCTTCATTTTCAATTGCAGCAAGGGCTCCTAGACGGTCTACTGAAACCACCGCTATATCATTTGGAGAGGCGAGGACTTTATATTCTACTTGAATCACTGCATCCAGCCTTAGCCGTGCATTGCTCCCCAGTTGTGCTATAGAGGAGTCAATGTACAAAGCAAATAACAGGGGTGCGCAGGGACAGTCCTGCCTTGTCCCCCTTGTAATTGATATGCTGCCCAACTCCATCCCCATTATTCACAATTTGGCGCTGGGTGTTTGATACAATGCTTTGATAACTTTGATAAATCCTGGGCCAAAGTCGTTCCATTTTATAACCGCCCACCAAAAACCCCATGACACTCGATTAAAGGCCTTTTCGGCGTCAAGCAAAACTAAACCCATTGGAGTCCCGATGGCTTCGGCCACATCAAAAAAGTTGTTACCCTTCTGACGTGATCCACAATCCATCTCCCTGGGATAAAGCCATGTTGACGAGGAGATACCAGAGCTGAGATGACATTTTTCTAAACCGGTTTGCTAGAACTTTGGCATATATTCTAGCGTTGCAGTTTATCAAAGAAATCGGCCTATGTGAACCTGGATTTAGGGGTGATTTGGTTTTCTTCCTAAAGATGACTATATTGGTTGCTACCCATTAGAGTGTGATTTCACCAGCCTGTGCTTTCAAAAACACTAGGAGCAAATCTTGTCGAAGTTTGCTGAAGAAAGTCTTAAACAACTCCAAAAGCAGATTGTCTGGACTCATGGCTTTCCCGGAGGCTAAAGAATTAATTGCCTTTAATACTAACTCTAAAGATATTGGAGAGCGGTCTGATCTTCCTTTTTTAGTTGAGCATTATCTGGTACCCCTAGCAGATCCCCTTACCCATCGAAAGGGGGAGGTCTGTATCTTATGTATACAGGTTTTCATAAAAGTCTTTGAAAAATCTGATAATGTCCACTGAGGACTTGAGTTTCCGCCCTCGCGCATCTAAAATCACCTCTAATAAGCGTCCAGTATTCTCGCCATACTCACAGCAGTCTAACCTATAGTTATAAATTTTAGCTGCCACCTCTTTGCTAAAATACTGAGTGATCTTTGCAGTTCATATAGCTAGCTTCTGCTGAACATTGAGGCTATCTAGGTTACTGGCCAACAGTCTAGTCAGACTCTCTTTTAATAGAGATAAATCCTTATAAAACCCCTGAATCTCCATATGCTTTTGTTTTTGTTGGTATAAGCTGAAACTAAGGATTTCACATTTGATCCTAACCTTCAAAACATCCCATACAATACTGTCCGAGGCAGACCCCATATTGAAGATGAGAAACTGTTATCCATTTACACATATGTCCTAGATACACAACATCGAACAAGAGCTTCTTGTCAAAAGTCCAATTCCCCTATGGTTTAGTAACCCCGATAGTGGAATTTTAAATACCAATGGGTTGTGGTCTAAGAGGGCCCTAGGATATTTCTCTATTGCAACTTGGCCAGCTAGTATGGTAGATACAAGAAAAGAATCTAGTCATACTAGTTTAATATGCAGAAAAGAAAAAAAGTAAAGCCTGGGCTGGTGCTTTCCGTTTCTCCCACATATCGATAAGGCCATGATCCTTAATCATGCGCTCTAGTGCTCTGACAGCTACCTACACATAAAAGATTGAGTTACTAGTTTGTCATTCTTTACCTCCAAATGAAAGCTAAAATCACCACATAAAATTAGAGGAGCTGGCCATGATGCCAGTTCAGTGTTCAGCTAGTCAAAAGTTTCAGCTTCATCCACTTTAGAGCCATAAACTGAGCACAGTGTAAATCAAGCACCACCCAAGCAACAATCTAAGATAACCCACCAGCCCAACTTATCAGTTGTGCTGCGACTAGCAGAGCAACTAGATTTATTCGCAAGGATAGCCACCCCCCTAGATATCAAGCTCTGTCATGTGCAGCCCAAGAGTAAAATGTCACGATCCTTAAAAAGTCCTCATTTATTCCAAAGGATGTGGGTCTCCTGCATATACACAATTTCTGGTTTCATAACCCTCAAGCCCTATGCCACTCTGCTCCTTTTGGCCCTATCATTGAGACAGCAGACATTAATCGTACAAATACGTAACTTCTGATCAGCCATTCAATCTTTTGTTTAAACTGCCACCACTCAAACCACCCATCTGGCTGTACCCAATTATTATGATAATAATATTTAAGCCATGTAGGTGATCTTTGTTTCGTATGTCCTTTTTATGTCTATATTTGTCAGACTTTCTGGTTCACCGTGAAAGTCTGTGTATGCTCCAGTATATACGATACTAACTTATCACTGAATGGAATGCGGTGAATTTGTATGATTCGGTGGCTTGACTGATATTGCACTACATTAGTTGCCACAAGTTTGGAGACATCGTTTCGGAATGTCCTCCGATTTTGTCCTCTCACACATATATTTTTTCTTTCAGCAATGTCCATATCAGAAAGGGTCCTTCAAGTATGGTCTGTTTTTACCGTGCATGCTTCTTATAATACTGAATTGAGAGCATAAAGAATAGATTTAAAAAACCTTGCAAAGCAGGGTAAAAGATACCAAGCAAGGTCCTGAGAAAAGCCGCCTGACCATTTATGGGTAAATATACGGCTGAAACATGTCGACCTATAGATGTTAAAGGATCATAGCACCCTGAAATACATCTGATTGTTTTTAATCTTGCCATAGACCCTATTCATCAAAATAGGATAATAGGATCTATAGGCATTTTTAACCCACCCTTAACTCCCTGCAGATTTCAAGAGCTCTGCCTACAAATGCGCAGAGCCCGCCGAGTCACATTAGGCGATCCAGGCGTGGGTCCAATGATGAAGCAAGCCACAGATGGTACCTGTGGGTGAGGACCCAATATATATATATATATGTATATATATATATATATATATATATATATATATATATATATATATATATATATATATATATATATATTCACTGAAAAACCACAGGTTTCAGGGACGTTATAGTTAGGCTGCATTTCACTCGTACAAAACCAGAGAAATTCGGCCGTTATAGTTAGCTGAGCTATAACTATAACTCGCGCCCCGCAATGCACTGCTGATGACGTCACATATTACATCACTCATGACATGGTCAGTGACATCACTGATGACACCACTGATTACATCATCCACTTAATATCTGATGCACATCCTCACACCCTAATATAACCTTTTATACACCCACTCTAAAATACAGACTACCATTCTCGAAACCATAGACACACCAATACCAGTTAGCACATGCTCACTCACTGATTCATAGGTCTACACACACATCCACTCACTAACCCATACAGTCACTCATACATGCAGTCACTCATCAATACAACCACTGATATATGCACTCATACACCCATACAGACACTCACATACCACCACTCACCCATAGAGTTACTCACATACCTAGTCAGTCATGCAAAGAATCAATCACACTCCCATTTACTCACCTATACACTTATACACACACCACCTCACTTATTCATACAGATACTAACACTTACTTACTCTCTTATACAATCACTGACACAAGCACACACTCATCCATACAGCCAATCACACAATCACTAACTCTCACATATAGTCACTTATATACTCCAACACTCACATATACTGCCTTTCACATATGTAGTTACTCACACATGTACCACTGAGACATCCATTCACTCACCAACACAGCCATACACACACTCTCCCACCCATACAGTCCCTCGCAGAATCATTTGTGAACCCATACACCCAGTGAATCACCCACTCACACATCCATGCAGAGAGTCACACCCCCCACCCACCCACACAGATACTCAGGCACCCATACAGGTACTCAGATAACCAATCATTAACCCATATAGACACTCATGTAGCTACTCACCAACACATGCAGCCACTTACACACCAACTGACAGACTGATACAGACATTCACACAGATGAGTCATTCATCTATGCATACACAAAGGCACGTTTAATTACTCACTTATACAGTCAGTCACGCACCTAATAAATCATCCATTCAGACACTCATATACCCATTCATTCTTCAATACACCTTGGTGTATATATATTTATAACATACTTAAACTTTTTAGAAACACACTGTCACTGGATGATGTCATCAGTGATGTCATTTGAGATGTCATCAGTGATGTCACTGACCATGTCATGAGTGATGTAATATGTGACGTCATCAGCAGTGCATTGCGGGGGCGCAAGTTACAGTTAGCTCAGCTAACTATAATGAGCAAATTTCTCTGATTTTGTACGAGTGAAATGTCAGCCTAACTATAACGTCCCTGAAACTTGTGCTTTTTTCAGTGAATTTCTAAGGTTTTTTAAATGCTGATTCCTAACTATAATGTCCCTGAAACCTCTGTTTTTTTCAGTGAATTTCTAAGGTTTTTAAAATGCTAATTCCTAACCATAACGTCCCTGAAACCTCTGTTTTTTTCAGTGAATTTCTAAGGTTTTTTAAATGCAACTTTCTAACTATGCCTACATAGGTAGGAAATGTGCAGAAAGAGGAAGAAAGGTGCAGAAAGAAGCAAGAGAAGTGCAGAAAGAGGCAAGAGAGGTACAGAAAGCAGAAGAAAGGTGCAGAAAAAAAGCAAGAGAAATGCAGAAAGAGGCAACAGAAGTTCAGAAAGAAGAAGAAAGGTGCAAAAAGAAGCAAGAGAAGTGCAGAAAGACGCAACAGAGGTGTAAAAAGAGGCCTACTTCGACTGTACCTTACCACAGACTCATAAAAAAGTAGCCTAATCACTAATCCTTCTCCCAAGATGTCTTAAACCTCCCTTTTCTCTTGAAGGTTCACTACTCATCGACTGCTCAGAATGTTAGGCCTACCAAATGTAAAACAGCAATCCTAACCATATCACTGTTGTAAGTCTGACCAAGTTTGTGAAAGTATGCATGCGTGTCTATGCTTTTACCTAGTAACATGTTAAATGAAAAATAAACATACAAATATTTGAATACCTGTGTTTCAAACAGCATAATCTGTAAATTTGTGTACAAAAAGGTGTATGTATTTCTTTCTGCTCACAAAACATGGCACATGGGTATTCAATAGTATATTTGAGGGGCTCTATAACACATATATACATAAGACATGTCTGCCTGTGCAACCGAATGACAGAGCAGAACTGAGAAGATTTGACCACCTGTAGGAGAAGTTACCCACTTTTTAACCTACCATCTTCAGATACCACATGTAAGAATACATGTACAAGTAGACATATACCTCAGTCACAAGAGCATGCAGACCTTTAAACTTCACAGCTTGCACTTTCCATTTGAGTACAGAAAGAGGCGAGAGAAGTTCAGAAAGAAGCAAAAGAGTTGCAGAAACAGGCAAAAGAGGTGCAGAAAGAGGGAACAGGGGTGCAGACAGGGGCAAGAGAGGTGCAGAAAGAGAGAAGAGGGGTACAGAAAGAGGCAGGAGGGGTGCAGAAATGTGCAAGAGAGGTGCAGAAAGAAGCAAGAGCAGTGCAGAAAGAACCAACAGAGGTGCACAAAGAGGCAAGAGGGGTGCAGAAAGAGGCAGGAGAAGTGCAGAAAGAAGCAAAAGAGGTTGAGAAAGAGGCAAGAGGGGTGCAAACAGAGGCAAGAGAGGTGCAGAAAGAGGGAAGAGGGGTACAGAAAGAGGCAAGAGGGATACAAAAATTTGCAAGAGAGGTGCAGAAAGAAGCAAGAGCAGTGCAAAAAGAACCAACAGAGGTACAGAAAGAGGCAAGAGGAGTGCAGAAAAAGGCAAGAGAAGTGCAGAAAGAAGCAACAGAGGTGCAGAAGGAGGCAAGAGAAGTACAGAAAGAGGCAATAGAGTTGCTCAAACAGCAAAAGAGGTGCAGAAAGAAGCAAGAACAGTGCAGAAAGAGCCAACAGAGGTGCAGAAGGAGGCAAGAGGGGTGCCGAAAGAGGCAAGAGAGGTGCAGAAAGAAGCAAGAGCAGTGCAGAAAGAACAAACAGAGGTACAGAAGGAGGCAAGAGGGGTGCAGAAAGAGGCAAGAGAAGTGAAGAAAGAAGCAACAGAGGTGCAGTAGGAGGCAAGAGAACTGCAGAAAGAGGAAAGAGAGTTGCAGAAACAGGCAAGAGAGGTGCAGAAAAAGGGAACAGGGGTGCAGAAAGAGGCAAGAGAGGTGCAGAAAGAGGGAAGAAGGGTGCAGACAGAGGCAAGAGGGGTGCATAAAGAAGCAAGAGAGGTGTAGAAAGAAGCAAGAGAAGTGCATAAAGAAGCAACAGAGTTGCAGAAAGAAGCAAGGGGGTGTAGAAAGAGGCAAGAGAAGTGCAGAAGGAAGCAACAGAGGTGCAGAAAGAGGCAAGAAAAGTGCAGAAAGAGGCAAGAGAGTTATAGAAACACAATGGTGGTACAAAAAGAGGGAACAGGGGTGCATACAGTGGCAAGAGAGGTGCAGAAAGAACCAACAGAGGTGCAGAAAGAGGCAAGAGGGGTGCAGAAAGAGGCAAGAGTAGTGCAGAAAAAAGCAAAAGAGGAGCAGAAAGAGGCAAGAGGGGTGCAGAAAGAGGCAAGAGAGGAGCAGAAAGAGGCAAGAGAGGTGCACAAAGAGGCACGAGGGGTGCGGAAAGTGGCAAGAGAGGAGCAGAAAGAAGCAACAGAGGTGTAGAAAGAAGCAAGGGGAGTGCAGAAAGAAGCAACAGAGGTGCAGAAAGAGGTAAGAGGGGTGCAGAAAGAGGCAAGAGAAGTGCAGAAGGAAGCAACAGAGGTGCAGAAAGAGGCATGAAAAGTACAGAAAGAGGCAAGAGAGTTGCAGAAATAGGCAAAAGAGGTGCAGAAAGAGGGAACAGGGGTACAGACAGAGGCAAGAGAGGTGCAGAAAGAACCAACAGAGGTGCAGAAAGAGGCAAAGGGGGTGCAGAAATGTGCAAGAGAGAAGCAGACAGAAGCAAGAGCAGTGCAGAAAGAACCAACAGAGGTGCAGAAAGAGGCAAGAGGGGTGCAGAAAGAGGCAAGAGAGGAGCAGAAAGAGGCAAGAGAGGTGCACAAAGAGGCACGAGGGGTGCGGAAAGTGGCAAGAGAGGAGCAGAAAGAAGCAACAGAGGTGTAGAAAGAAGCAAGGGGAGTGCAGAAAGAAGCAACAGAGGTGCAGAAAGAGGTAAGAGGGGTGCAGAAAGAGGCAAGAGAAGTGCAGAAGGAAGCAACAGAGGTGCAGAAAGAGGCATGAAAAAGTACAGAAAGAGGCAAGAGAGTTGCAGAAATAGGCAAAAGAGGTGCAGAAAGAGGGAACAGGGGTACAGACAGAGGCAAGAGAGGTGCAGAAAGAACCAACAGAGGTGCAGTAGGAGGCAAGAGAACTGCAGAAAGAGGAAAGAGAGTTGCAGAAACAGGCAAGAGAGGTGCAGAAAAAGGGAACAGGGGTGCAGAAAGAGGCAAGAGAGGTGCAGAAAGAGGGAAGAAGGGTGCAGACAGAGGCAAGAGGGGTGCATAAAGAAGCAAGAGAGGTGTAGAAAGAAGCAAGAGAAGTGCATAAAGAAGCAACAGAGTTGCAGAAAGAAGCAAGGGGGGTGTAGAAAGAGGCAAGAGAAGTGCAGAAGGAAGCAACAGAGGTGCAGAAAGAGGCAAGAAAAGTGCAGAAAGAGGCAAGAGAGTTATAGAAACACAATGGTGGTACAAAAAGAGGGAACAGGGGTGCATACAGTGGCAAGAGAGGTGCAGAAAGAACCAACAGAGGTGCAGAAAGAGGCAAGAGGGGTGCAGAAAGAGGCAAGAGTAGTGCAGAAAAAGCAAAAGAGGAGCAGAAAGAGGCAAGAGGGGTGCAGAAAGAGGCAAGAGAGGAGCAGAAAGAGGCAAGAGAGGTGCACAAAGAGGCACGAGGGGTGCGGAAAGTGGCAAGAGAGGAGCAGAAAGAAGCAACAGAGGTGTAGAAAGAAGCAAGGGGAGTGCAGAAAGAAGCAACAGAGGTGCAGAAAGAGGTAAGAGGGGTGCAGAAAGAGGCAAGAGAAGTGCAGAAGGAAGCAACAGAGGTGCAGAAAGAGGCATGAAAAGTACAGAAAGAGGCAAGAGAGTTGCAGAAATAGGCAAAAGAGGTGCAGAAAGAGGGAACAGGGGTACAGACAGAGGCAAGAGAGGTGCAGAAAGAACCAACAGAGGTGCAGAAAGAGGCAAAAGGGGTGCAGAAATGTGCAAGAGAGTAGCAGACAGAAGCAAGAGCAGTGCAGAAAGAACCAACAGAGGTGCAGAAAGAGGCAAGAGGGGTGCAGAAAGAGGCAAGAGAAGTGCAGAAAAAAGCAAAAGAGGTGCAGAAAGAGGCAAGAGGGGTGCAGGAAGAGGCACAAGGGGTGCAGAAATTTACAAGAGAGGTGCAGTAAGAAGCAAGAGAAGTGCAGAAAGAAGCAACAGAGGTGCAGAAAGAGGCGAGAGGGGTGCAGAAAGAGGCAAGAGAAGTGCAGAAATAAGCAACAGAGGTGCAGAAAGAGGCAAGAGAAGTGCATAAAGAATCAAGACAGGTGCAGAAAGAAGCAAGAGAAGTGCAGAAAGAAGCAACAGAGGTGTAGAAAGAGGCAGGAAGGGTGCAGAAAGAGGCAAGGATGTGCAGAAAGAGGCAAGAGAGGTACAGAAAGAGGCAAGAGAGGTGCTGAAAGAGGGAAGAGGGTACAGAAAGAGGCAAGAGAAGTGCAGGAAGAAGCAAAAGAGGTACAGAAAGTGGCAAGAGAGGTGCAGAAAGAATGGAGGTACAGAAAGCGGAAGAGATGTGCAGAAAGAGGCAAGAGAAGTGCAGAAAAGGGAAGAAAGGTGCATAAAGAAGCAAGAGAAATGCAGAAAGAGGCAAGAGAGGCGCAGAAACAAGCAAGAGTGGTTTGCACACCATTAGTACCAATTTAGCATCCACATTTAGCAATAAGTAAGAGGTGACCATTCTAGGTTTGCAAAGGGCCTTCAACCACGCTATAACACTTGTCGCTACATTTCTGGTAACATTTGAGCCGTTTTAGCTGGAAACAAGGTTTTTTTGTTCAAATCTGCAGATTATGCAGCAGATGATGGATTATGTGGCAAATGCGGAAAATGTATGATAGTGCGAAAGTTGGTGCAGCCAAACAGTCGCATAATTCCAGTGGCTCTGCTCATACCTCTGACTAGGTCCAGAAGTGCTCCTCATTGGTTCCTTCTTTTTTTGTCTTATTCAGTTTATAGTTTAGCTTCTATGGAAACGAGAAAGACTAAACCTGAGGTTACGACTCCAGGAGGGGGGCCGCGTTGCCCCCCTCCCATCTTCTACATAGCCCCAGAGAGGTGGTGGTCCCCAGGGGTCTGTAACAGACCCCCATATTTAAATGAAGTGTGCCCCGGGGAGGTGGTCGTCTCCAGGGCAGTGTGGGGGGGCTCAAGCCCCCCACACAGAGTTTTAAACAGCAGCCCCGGGGAGGTGTCGGTCCCTGGGGCTTGGGGGGCCCGCGAGGCCCCCCCTATATTAATTAAAGCCCCAGGAAGGTGGCGGTCCCTGGGGCAGTGTGGGGGGTGGAGCTACCCCATGCATTTCTTTAAAAAAGCCCCGGGGAGGTATCGGTCCCCGGGGCTGCGGTGGGTCATGTGCCCCGCGCATTATTATTAGCAAAGGCCTGGGGAGGTGGCGGTCCCACGGGCCCCCGCTACACAATTATGGATTGGCCCCGGCACCTGACCCACCCGGGGGCTTAAAACAAACGTAGCACGGGAGCCCATGTTTCATTTTTTTTTATATTTTCGGCCAGATTCGCGTACCGTACGCGAATCCCTCTAATAATTAACAAAAAAATGCTTTTTTTGACAGGGACCCCCTGAGTAGGCCTAGGGGGTCAGGTTGTTTCTACCCTGCACTCTTATCTTGGTTTTTACGTTTTTTCTTGTGACTCGGTTCTACCGAGTCACAAGATGGCTGCCACACTTTTTGGTTTGGAGTGTTGGCAGCCAATTAGAATCAAGCTTGTGCTCGGGAGGGTTCGCGGATCCACCGCGGTCACCAGATACATGTAAATATTTTTAAATATGAATATTTCAGGAACTACTGCACGGATCTACACCATTTAAAAAAAAGGTCGCTTTCTGAACCAAGAGCTACCTTTTTGCCAAATTTGGTGTAATTCCGTTCAGCAGTTCGGGCTGTAGCCTTTTCCAAAATTTCCTATGGAAAATAACATAGAGAAAATGTGTTTTGGGGACCCCCCTTTTTTCTCGGCCCCCGCTTGACGAATCACCCAAAACTTTCAAGACAGGAGCTGATCGGAGCGCCCCATTAGTTTTGAAAATGTCGCGAAGATTCGTCAAACGGCGCCAAAGATATTGGCAAATCATAAAACGCTTTTCCTATGGAAACTAGGTCCTAACTATAACTACCTACTGGCGATATATATTAAAGCACATATCCAAAAAATGTGGCGTGTGCACTAATTTTCCTTGGTGCTATCCGCACCTTTTCTTGTGAAATTCGAACAGTTTACATGCACCACAATACAATAGGTGATATAGAGGACCCATTGGGTGTACCCTCCCTTTCTGTATTTTAAAATTGAGAGTTTTGGGAAGCTGAGGGCCCACCCAGACAATAAAAGCCTTCTCACTCCTCCATAGTTTTTGATGTTGTGTGAGGGGAGTCAATGCAACAGCTTGCGGTGATGCTGCAGAGCCAAAGGGGTGGACCGTCTTTGCATCCACAAGGGTGAGCTTGCTCTGTCCCCAAACGCTTCAGCATCTCCCTGTTAGTGGGCAAAGAACATCAAATTACACAACTCACCTCCGGAGGCTGAAAGTTGTCCTGGGGTTGCAAGTGCAGAATTAGAGTTGCATGTGTCAGCTGCTGAGATATTGTACACTTTGTGGCACTGTGAGCTGTAGTTATGAGCTGCTCTGAACCCATATTTTTGATCTTGGGCCCTGAATAACCTGACTGCATCTGACAAATCCAGTGCCTGCCCCAAACCTGTGAAATGTGAAGCTCCTCAAATCTTAGATGTGATTTCAGTTCATGTTACATCTGTTGTGCAATTGCTTTAAATTGCTGTGTTCCAAGGATCCTGTTTTAGGGGACTAGTGAACAGTTCCAAGGTCTTCAGTGTGTGTGCTGCTCTTCCTTGGTAACCTTATTGATGTGCTAGAGTTGGATAGTGACCTTTTTTTAAAGTGGTGGGCCTTCGGTTTATGTAAACTCTTTAGGTGTCATTTGATCGCTTTTGTGAAGGCTAATACCTTGGATGGACAGTTATAATTGTTGATCACCTTCTCTTTCCTATGAGTTCTAAATCACTATCCCATATCTCCCAGCGTATGCCTTGAAGCACTCTGCTCCCTTTAAGGTAAAGAGCTAAAATAGCTGTACTTAGTATTCGGTTATTGTGAGGAAAGTGGTTTATTATAATGGTGTAGTGTGCGACCTCACCGTGTAATAAAGTCACAATTCTGTAGGAGGTCCAGTCAGATTTGTTTGTAAAACCTTAGCTCAGTCCTGGTTCTCTGTAGCTCAGAGCAGTCAGGCTCCATCAAAGGACCAAGTATAAGCATTAAGAAGTACCAAAAGAGTTGAATAAGAAATAAACACAATGTAATGAAAATCAGACACCAATTATTAAAATTAGGTTGTATGTTTAGCATTAAATAGACACCAACAATCCACTGGAGGGTTTCAGAGATATGCATATTTAAAGTAACAATAAATAACAGTTTTTCACCTAGCGCAATAAAACATTGTAATCTACAGTCACTTGTGGTTTAAGGTTAGCTACAACCAGTAACTTGAGAGCGTCTATAGGGACACTCTTGTGGAATCCATCTTCAGGAGAGAGCCAGTCCCAGGGACCAACAAGAACCATCAGCACAGTTACCTGGGGAAGCAGTCTCCAGGGTCTTTGGAGTGGTCCTGATGCAAAGGATACAGGATGCTGAAGATGTTCAAGGATGTGAAGGAAACTGAGCCGGTGTTGGGAGTCGTCCTGTGGCCACCCCATGATCTTTGAACACAGTGGGGTGACTTTGGCCTCAGGAATCAATGACCATTGAAGTCCAGGTAAGGTGCAGCCAAAGAACAGTTACCACTGGTCTACTGGTCTCTGTTTACTGTAAAACCAGTGGTTCCCATTAGCTTGCTGCAACTTCCATGCTGGGTGACCAAACTACACTTTGTCCAGGTCCAGCACACTTGGGTGCAACGTTTGAGGGTCATGACCATGTCTCCCAGGCTGCACCTCGGTGCCCAGTTGTGATCAGGCATCTTTTTTTGCTAGGCTCTCAAAGGAGCAGGCTTGTCAGCTTACATGGCCCTGTGGCTGTGACAGGGAGTCTGCAAACTTGACTCTTTGAGTCACCTTTTGTGTCTGGGCTCAAGGATGACATTTTTGAGGGGGCGTGGCCAACCGCCGTGCAAGATGGCCGCAACTAGAGCAGCTCCGTCCGAGCGCACCCGTTCTCCACCAAAATCCATCCACTTATCCTGAGATAATACAAACTGAGTAAACTTTTATGAAACCGGAGCCCACCCGGAGTACCCTGGGTGAAGGAACGGGTGAAATCGATCAAGCGGAGGCGAAGAACGGATCGCCGTCCCGGACAAGGGTTCTGTCTGAGTAGCTTGAGCGGTGGAGGGGGGGCACCTGAGCTTCGACAAACAGCCGAAAACAGCGGTACGTGAGGAAGAAGCCTCCACGCAGTGTTCAAGGGGGTGTGTGGCCTCCGGAGGGCCGGAGTGTGCATTGGACTGGAGGGGGTCCGTTTCCAGCAGCGGTGAAGGGCGGCAGCAATCGGAGGTGTAGAGAGCGGCACGCTCGGCGTTACGTTGGCCTCATGGTGCCCGACCGCGTCCCATGTCTGAAGGTGACACACATCCACTGAATCTATCAGGCACCATCTCCTACGCCTGCTGGGCCATCGAAATACTTGTGGGGCTAGTGAGGAGCCCTTTGACTGTTGCTGGGAGCATGGAAGTGGCTCCGATCGGCGCCCAGGGACGGGGTCCCGGCTATAGGTTTGAGGTGCTCCACACATGACGCGGCCGCACGGGTCATTTTTTGCAATCCTTCTGGGGCCATGCAGATAATGAAGCTCAGGCCATAGCTCAATCCACGGGCATGCTTAACGGCACACGCCTGCTACGTCGCCCGCAACGAAACTCAGGAGTTACAACGCGAGTGCCTAGAAGCGGCTGCCTCCTGCTGAGTGGGCCGCTGCTCTGAATTGGTACGGCCATTCATCTCCCACCCTCCCAACAACTTGCACGAGTTGTAGCGATACCACGGACATCCATAAATTGAACGGGAATACTAGCTCTGGTGAGTACCAGAATACCCTATAGCCCACTCGAGCACTGAAGGGCAGAGACTGGCCCGGGTACACTCCGGTGGCCTGGAGACTGCAGAGAAGGCGCCTCACCCATCGAGGCAAGGCAGCCCAAGGGGGGGAAGGCCTGTGTTGTGGGTGCAACTCAGACAGCGAACTACCTGAGCCACCTCGGCCCGCAGACAGGGTCTGCGTACCCTGAGCTTGCAATGAACAACCACCGATCGGGCACTTTTACTGATTAGCTCCTGGGCCCGTGGAGATATATGCTGGCCGGTGGAAGGACTACTAAGGGAGCTACACAGGCCAAGCTGGATAAATACGCCTGGCATAAGGGAGCGGGCCCTAGGGACAAAGAAGCAGTGACCTGCCGGAAAAGCAACAGGAGGGTGACGGGTCGTCAGAGCTCACTCTCCAAGATATAATGACAGCCATCACAACGGTGAGGACGTCACTAGAGACCAGGATTGACTCTGTATATTCCGAAGTTTCCCTAATACGTGCAGATATGCGTAATATGAACTCTAGAATCAGAGAACTCGAATCAACCACTAGCTCCTTGGTCACAGACACCTCCGCCCTACAAAAGAAGGTGACTGAGCTACAGACCCGTAGCGATAGAATGGAGGACCTCCTCGACGAGTATGAAGGGCGTTCACGGCGCTACAACCTGAGAATTCTTGGGGTTCCGGAACGCGCCGAGGGACAAGCAGCAGACCTGTTTGTAGAGGACCTGGTCACGAAACATCTACAGCCCACGAGACTGTCGAAATTCTTCACGATTGAACGGGCACACCCAGACCCGGAGCTCCCCCGCGTCCTATAGTGGCGAGAGTTTTCAATTACAGAGACAGAGACATTATTTTGCAAACGGCTCGAACGGCGCCAGTAATAGAACTCGAAAACAGCAGGGTGACCTTCTTCCCTGACTTCACGATCAAGGTCCAGCGACAAAGGCGTAGCTTCCTCGAAATTAAAAGAGCCCTGCGAGAGAAAGACATCAAATACGCCATGCTCTTCCCTGCCAAACTGCGAGTGGAAGCAGAGGGTAAGACATGGTTCTTCACTATCCCTGATGAGGCGTGGGACTGGCTCGATGGATGGCGGGTCGCAGGGAAGAAGAACCACCAGAACTCACGAGAAAGACAGGGACAGAACCGGATGGAGCAGAACTCGGGGTCTACACCTGGTGAAAGTCTGACGACCGACGACGAAAGAAAATAACTGGTCTGTATCCTGTATTGGGACAATAGAACGTTCTCCATGACTTTTTCTTTGAGACACTGCAGGTCTTAATTTCCCCGAAGGCCACGAGCTTCTTGTAAGGCAAGATGCCATAGACTATATCTAACCAGACATTTGCCACCTTATAATAAGTAAGCAAACTGGGCTGTCCGGAAACTCGAACTAATGTTATAATATCTCACCGCAATTATGGCAGAATAGGTGCGGGGTTGGCACACGACCTACAAGTTTCAGGGGTGGGCGATAGGCACTCTGCATTGTTGGGGTGGTGGGAGCTTCCGATACCACCATGCAAGGAGGCAGGGAGGGGCGATCAATTATGGTTGGATGGGTGGGGGGAATCCGGTCACTGAGTAAATACGACAAATGTACATCTGACTGCATTGGGGCACAGTTTGTCCCCCACAAAGACATTATGGGGGAGGGTTTTTTTCTGTTAAGTTTGTTCAAAGTTCTGACAAGGTCGATAAGACAGGTTGTTACAATGCCGCTGCAATGCCTGCACTCGAAATAGCTATGTCCGCACTAGACACAACAGCCTGCACGAAGGCAGCTAGTCACAAAAAGGAGACATCCGTGGGGACTCCCCTGAAAGATCAGATTAACACACTGCAAAGATATGGGACTACCATCACAACACGGACTTAAATTACTGTCCTGGAACGTCAATGGGTTGGGGGATAAGTTGAAAAGGGGCATAGTGCTTCAATATGTAAAAAGACACTCACCCAACGTGATTTTGCTTCAAGAAACACATTTACTGGGCAACGCATGCCGGGCTCTGATGCGCTGGGGGTTCAAACTAGTGGCACACTCTGCTTTGGATCTGGATCTCGGGGAGTGGGGATAATGGCCCGGAAAACTTTTCAGATGACGACTGGGCAGATTTGTGGCCATCTCAGGGTGTTGGGAGGGGCGTACATTAAATCTAGTCTCTGTATACATACCACCTGGCCTTCAAGCCCCGGCCTTCAAAGATCTGGGTGACCTCTTACTCTCGCTGCCTGAGGGGAGACTCATGATAGGGGGAGACTCCAACTCAATCGTCTCTGACAGGTTAGATCGCTGGTCCTCTAGAGACCTGCCGCCGACTCGCACACAAATCCATAACTTTCTGGAAGCAATGGGTCTCGTGGAGACCTGGAGGGCACTCCATCCCGCAGAACAGCAATACACGTTTTATTCTGGGGCCCACCGCAGTATGTTAAGGATAGACTATATTATAACACCGGCGGGCCAACTTGAAAATGTTAGAGAGGTGAACCACCTTGCAAGGGGTATATCAGACCCCTCACCCATCTGGGTCCGGATGGAGGTGGGGGAGCCACAAAGAGGAAGGACAGCCCCGATAAACCCCTGGTATCTTAAGATCCCACAGATCCACGACACGCTTGTACGCGACACAGAGCACTACTTTCTAGAAAATGAGCTCACGGTCGACTCGGCACAGGTGTTGTGGGAAGCCTACAAGGTCGTAATAAGAGGGACGGCTATCTCCCAGATCGCCGGCACTAAGAGAGAGAAACAGGTGAAACTAGTACGATTAGAAACCGATATTTTGGAACTGGAAGGGAAACTTCGGGACATAGATTCAGACGAGGTACGACATGCTTTACGACTTAATACAAAAGAATACTTAGCGTTGGCCACTGATTCGGCCAAAGCACAACATAGAGCGACACTCAGTAAAGTCTATAAAGTAGGCGATAAGGCCGGGAAGTTGCTCGCATAGCTCGACCGCAGAGTGGTAGTAGAACTCACGACTGAGTCCGGTAACACAATCTCAGATCCGCAGGAAATTGCAAATGCGTTTGGGGACCACTACCGCAGTGTGTACACGTCACAGACATCTTACACAGAAACTGACGCACTCTCTTTACTACAAGACATTCCCTTGCCGAAACTTTCCGATGACGAACGGCTGGATCTAGAAAAAGACCTAGAGAGCACAGAGGTAGAAAAAGCCATACAGGACCTACGAGTGGGCAAGGCATCGGGCCCAAATGGCTTGCCCGTTGAATTATATAAGCTCGTCCCAAGCAAAATTGAACCACACCTGACTAACATGTTCCATGAGAGCTGCGAGGTAGGATCACTCCCAGCAGACCAGCGACTAGCAACTATAGTGGTCATCCATAAGAGTGGGAAACCCAAACACTTATGTTCCTCCTACAGGCCAATATCATTGCTCAACGCAGAAGCCAAGATCCTAGCCAAAATACTTGCTACTCGCCTACTACGCGTCATCACTAAACTGGTACACCCTGACAAGTCTGGCTTTATGCCAGCTAGAAATACCTCTCTTAACTTGCGGAGACTACACAGGGTGTTAGACCGGGCTAATATGATACAGGAAGACGCAGTGGTGGTATTGCTTGACGCGGCCATGGCGTTGACACGATCGAATGGCCCTATATGTTCGCAGTATTGAGTAAACTGGGGTTCGGTCCAGGCTTCTTGCGATGGGTGCACCTCCTGTATACGGAACCACTGGCCCAAATAGTGGTCAACAACCGAACAGCCTCAACATTTACACTCGGCCGAGGTACCAGGCAGGGCTGCCCCCTCTCCCCACTGCTCTTCGCCCTCGTGTTAGAACCCTTGGCAATGTGAATACGCAAAGACCCGGTTATTAGAGGCCTCACATGGGCTGAAGAATGGGAGGACCGTATTTCGTTGTATGCTGACGATATCCTACTATATATGGCATCGCCGGCAGCCTCCCTGAACAGAGTGCTACATATTTTTATAGTCTTTGGTAAGTTTTCAGGATATACGATTAACTGGTCCAAGTCTGTTATTTACGTTATCAGTGGTAAATCGCCAATCCTACCTAAGGGATTTCCCATTACCGAAGCAAAAACTGGATTTAAATACCTGGGGATCAAGGTGTCTAAAGATCCGACTTTCTTCCACGAACGTAACCTCCTCCCCCCGTTGCAAAGACTCCGGAGTGATGTCTTGCAATGGAAGTCACTTCCACTGTCCTTGTTAGGGCGTGCAGCCCTATTTAAAATGATGTCCCTTCCACGTTTCCAATATGCCTTGCAGAACACGCCACACCCAGTGGGTGCGGAGTATTTTAAATCTATTGATAGTGCCCTAAGTAAAGTCTTATGGGAGGGGAAACCACCACAGATATCGATTCAAAAGCTGACGAGAGGTTGGTACGATGGGGGTATAGCCCTCCCGGATATAAAAAGATATTACTGGGCGGCACAACTCACTGCCATAAATCAATTTATGTATAGGCTGCAGGGAGATCCGGGATTTAATATGGATAGATGACTGCTCCCAGGGGGAGGCTTTATGGGTGCGCTCTATGCCAACCCCTCTAAATTGAAATTGTCGGGACCAACTGGACACGCGGCCCAGGTGTGGCGGACTGCCACGACGAGTTTGGGCTGGAAGAATAGGATTACACTGGCTACCCCACTTTGGGACACTGAATTGCTAGGCAATCTACGATACACCAAGGGCTTCGACCGGTGGGACTTGATAGGCATCTCCACGGTTGGTGACCTATGGAGGGCGGGGGGACAGTTTCCTTCATCCAACTGCAAGAGGAATACGACCTGGCCGGCTCAGAACAATTCAGGTACCTACAGATTAGACATGCACTGCAAGCGGTAATACCAATGGGGGAGACGCCACCAGAGTCTTCTCCGCTAGAGGATAGGATACTAGATGAGAATCTCCCTGAGAAGGCAATTTCGTTGATATACAAAAAACTTGTCAATAATATGCCTGAACCCGTATTCCGACTTAGAACTAAATGGGATCATGACGTAGCGGCATTGGAAGATGAGGAATGGCTTGAATCCCTCGCTTCTCCTAGGGAAACAGCCATTTCCTCCAGGCTCAGGCTCGTACAGCTCAAGATTCTCCACAGAATATATCTCGCAGGGCCGACGCTGGTGAAGATGGGCTATAGGACTGACTCAAACTGCACGAGGAGATGTGGGCAAGAGGGTACTTTTGTGCACATGCTCTAGGAATGTCAGGTTATCCAAGGGTATTGGGCTGGAGTGGCGAAAAGCATGGAGGAAGTAATGGGCGTCAAAATTGATTGTAAAATAAAGCTGTGCCTCTTAAATATTTGGGGTCCTACTGACTTAAATACCAAGGAAAGAGTATGGGTGACACTGGGAATGATGATTGCCAAAAGGAATATCGCAAGGTTGTGGGGGGCACAAGAACCGCCGTCATTGAGAATATGGGAAAATGATATGGACCATTGTATGTTCACTGAGAAGACAGTGTATGAATCTAGGGGCTGCCCCAACAAATGGACACAAATTTGGAACAAATGGAATGGTTATAGGGGAGAGATCTGTGAACCGCCGTTGTCTAGACGAAGGCAGGAGTCGGGGTAGATTAGTCCCATTTTGATTGACTGGGTAATGTTTGTAATTGGATATTTACTTACGTCCTTGGGGGGAACTGTCCCAGCAGATGAATCATTGGCAATCATGTACTTACACTGTTTTACCTGTGCGTCCTTGTCTTTAATAAAAAGAAAAGTTTTTTTTAAAAAGGATGACTTTTCCTCTAGCGGGACACCCAAAAGAAGCAGGTGCAATCCAATCATTCATACAGCCTCTTTTTGCTGGGTCCTGGGAACAGCCGGGCAGTCCTTCTTTGGTCCTCTCTCAAATGCAGATGTGATCTGAGGTCTGGGTGCCAGTGGTGGGACCTTTATGCCTGTTTCTCCTCAGGGATGTAGTGAATACTGTCCTATGGGCTACCTGGTCATCCCCACCTAGTGACAGCTTCCTGGAAAGTGTGGCATCTTACTAGCACAGAATGCAATTTTCTGCCCACTCCCAACATGGCAGAACCCTTCTCTTTGTGTGTGAGCTCACTAGCCCATCCCAGAGAAGTGGGTACCTGGGGGCTACATGCCCCCAGAAAAAATGGCATGGCAACGGCTTCTCCTTCACTGTCCAGATACCAGCCTGTCTGCTAAAAAAAAGAGCAGCCTCTCTCATGTGTGACAACCATGTGCCCTTCGAGTTGGTTTCCCCTTTGAAGCTCACTTTTTGGACTCACAGCCTGTTTGGCCATCCTGCCACGAGGAGGCAACACCTCTTCCAATGGTAGGCTCTTTTTGTTCCTTCCTGAGAGTCATTCATACCTCCCTCCAGCAGGGCAGAAGGCTATCTCAAGGACAGCAGCTTGTGTGCCACAGTAAACAGTCACCCAAAACTTTGAAGTACCATATTTAGCAGTCCCATTCAGTGGTAATAATTGCTATAACAGTCATTGTGACCTTCAGTCTGGAGTGGCTATAATCAGCAGAGGTGTTTTCTTTGAGTATTGACTTTGTGATGTGTGAGTGACTCTGAGTGCACATCCAAAGTAATCATCGGATGTATTTAGTGTATATATATCTTTCTGATTTCTTGCAGGACGTCCAGTATTCTCTGCTGCTTCTGTTTATTATTATCCATGCATTTAACTGTTGCATTTGCCAAGTGTGTTTTTATTGCTTGCATATATATTTTTATATATATATATATATATATATATATATATATATATATATATACACGATTTTCCCAACTGTGAAGAGATCCTCAATCTGGAACTCGCAAGGAAGGAATATATATATATGTGTATTTATATGTATGTATATATATATATATATGCATTTGAATGTTGTTCATTTGACAGCTGGAAAAGCCTGAGAGTGAGAGAGCATTGCATAAATAAAACCCCACGCCTTATTCTGAAAAGAGAGTATTTCATGTGCTTCATTATATAAAGTGAAATCCCTCACCAGGGAGTATGGTGTTGTGTCTATTGCTTCATTGTTTTTGAGCCACCGTGTGGTATTCTGTATTGTCTGACTGAGGGCGAAGCAACACATTTTGGCGTCACTTGCAGGATTTACGAAAAAATCCAATTTTAAAAGGGAAGGATGCTTTCTAAAATGTCCATGTTTTCAGTTGCAGATTCCCAGATGCCAACTAAGTTATTTGGGTGGGAAGTTACCTCTAATGCATGTTTAACAGATGAGGGGCAAAAACAGATATTTTCGCAGAGGCCACCCCCAAAGTGGGCCTCGAGGGCTGGTGCCATAACGGACGCCAGAGCCCTGCAAGGAGCCGGTTTAAGCCGCCTGGAAGCACCCCGATGCAGAAGGGGCGTTTCCCTCACGCCAAACCTGCGCCAGAGAGGCGCCTAGTCACCTGGTCAATGGGGGGGCCAGGTGAAGTTTGAACCCCCCAATCATTGTGTAACCCCAGTAGCGGCGGGAACAGCGTGGGGGGGATATAAGGCGCTGCTCCCCACATTTCAGCTCACTACTACATCGTGGAGCTGGGGAGCAGCGCTGTAGGTTTTCAAGGACAGCGTGGGTGAGGATCGTGGATCAACGGCTTACCGGTTTCCATCCCGGTGCAATTCTCCCCAGGTGCTTTTCTTCATGCTGGCTTGGTGTGGGGTTACAGCGTGTGGCATAGGGCGTTTGGCTCGGGACCCCTTTTCCCCCACTCCATCGAAGAAGACATTGAAGAGTCAGAGGGAGAAGGCAGTGGGCAGTGAGCGGGCCCTCCCTCTCCCCCGCTACACTGAGAAGGACAATCGGCTGCCTTTGCATCGCGGCGCCCGGAAGCAGTGAAAGGCAGGAGACAGCGAGCAGGATCCCTTCTCCCCTGCTCCATTGCGGAATGTGTCGGATAGAGGAACAGGCGGCGAGGAGAAAGGTGAGCGAGTGTGCACCCCTCCCAAGGCGTGGTCGGGCATTGAAACCGACCCCGCCTGCACAGTTCAACAACGTAATCAAGGCGGTCGGGTTGATCCGGCTTTAATCAACTAGGTGAATCTTAACAGCTTGGCGGCCCGACCTCTCGAACCGAGTTCGAGTCCAGTGAGAGGCTCAAAGGATTGTTGTTGCTTTCTTTAAACATGTACACAATTTTTCCGTCGATAATGCCACTGGGGCTTTTGTGAAGAGCTCTGATACCCCCAGGTGAATTTGAACAACTGCAACAGTGGTGCTCCAATTTTTGAAAAGGAAGAAGAGGGGTGATCATCGGACACAGGGGCTTTTGCCACGGCCTCTGTCTCTCGGTCCTCAGTCCACAATTTATGAATTACTTTGTGAATTATGATCCTCGTGAATAAAAACAATTGAGCAAGTGTTGGTGCATACTTAAGGTGGCAGCACCCCGCCGCATTGAATAATACAGCAGCATTTAAGTTAAAAGACACCGGTTCTAGGATGGCGAACCGCGGCAGGGGGGACCAACCAGCAGAGCTAGGAGACTTGCTGCGGCAAATCAGGGCAGCACCTGAAGCACATGGGACTGGCTGGCTGCAGACACAAATGGAGGAGGTGGCCGAGGATGGAGCTAGACAACCAGCGGCAGCCACGGGTCAACCAACACCCCGGAAGAGGCAAAGGGCCCCAGCAAAGACACCACGGCATCCGGCAGCCAAGAGAGGGTCAAAGAGGACGGCCTGCTGCCTGTAGCCATTCCCGCAGTGCTGAGCATATCGGCACAATAGTACAGGAATGCTTGAAATCATTTGTTCAGCTGTTAGTTAATAGCCTGGGCGCACATGGTTGGGGGCTACAGGCACTCCACCTCAAGGGGTGGGGGGGGTTGTTAGGGCTGCCATGGCACCTTATTGACCCTGGCAGCTCGCAACAGGAGCAGTTACGCAACCAGCCGGGTGGGTCAACTGATCCCAGATCCCAAGCGAAGGAGACAAAGGTGGGGATGGCATCCCCCATAGAGGCATGGGGAAGTGCAAACAGAGCGAGCAACCAATAAATAACAGGTCAACCCCAAGAGGCATACACTAGGCCATCACCAGGCCCCGCATCCTTGACCACGAGGGCCACTGGGTTAGCAAGCCTCATCCCTTTAACGGTGAAAGAGAGAATATGGAGAAAGGAGTTCATAGATATTTTCTCATTGTTAGAGATACAATTAGATGGGCTTGACCTAACAGTGTGCGATAAGAAGGATGAGGACAGGAGAGAAAGGAGAGGAAAGAAAGAAATTTCGATAATTGGTTGGATGCCTTCAGAATAATGGCCTGCATTATTGTTGAGAAATTTCCGCAGAAGGCAGCAGACCTTTGGCTGTATGAAGCCAATATACATGGGGCACACAGGCAGTTCCCAGGGGAGGCATGGTTGGAATATGTTAAAAGTTTTAGGCTAAAAATGCAGACCCACCCTGAGATGGAATGGAACGAGGAGGACATGTCCGGTTTTATACATAAACTGATGGTGACAAAAGAGGTAAAAACATGGGCAGGAAAGGTCGATCAGCCCTTTCGGGGTTCCTTCCACAGAGGCAAGGGCAGGTCATTTCACAGGCCCAAAACGGATAATAATTGGAAACCCTCACCCACCGGCGTGCCGGCCGCCATTTGCTCGAAGTATGAGGCCAATGAATGCACATGGGGAGCCTCTTGTGAGTTTCAACACATATGTTCCATCTGCGGGGGGCACACCCAACAGCAGGGTGCAGACGCCGGAAGGAGCAGTGGGGGGACAAGAAAGAGAAAAAGAAGAAGCAATAACACTGACACAGGGGGTGCAGGGGGACTAGAGGAACTGAGTAGTTTTCGTCTAGCCGCATCCCCCATTAACATGCCCCAGCTAAGGCGGCTAGCTAACAAATACCATTAAAAAAGAGTGCGCAAGTATGCTGCTGAAAGGTTTTGAGGAAGGTTTTGTTATACCATGTGAAGGCCCCATTTCTGGATGAGTTTATTGGCCTGTTAATTTGGAGAGAGGGCTGGGTAACGACCAGGCATATCGTCTTGTTCACAGACGCTTCAGGTAGCACAGGCTTTGGGGCAGCACTAGGTGACAAGTGGTGCACAGGGCATTGGCCAGACAGCTGGCATAGACAGGCGTCACCAGCAACATCACATTTCTGGAGTTGTTCCCCATTATAGTGGCCCTTGCGGTCTGGAAGCGGGATTTGAGAGACATGAAGCTGACGCTCTGGTCCGTTAACAAAGGAGTAGTGCAGGCAATCAACAGAGGCACAGCCAGGTGCCCTGACATATTGAGGCTAATGAGTCACTTTGTTCACTTACAGTTGGAAGGGAACATAGAGCTGAAAGCGTGCCATGTACCTGGGGTGGAGAACGCAGTGGCGGATGCCCTCTCCCGCGCACAGATGAACAGATTCAGGGATTTGGCACCAAGGGTGGAGAGGGACATGACCCCCTTCCCAGAGGACTTATGATCCCTGGCGGGACAGACTTGTCGATTATAGTGAGCCAGGCCCTTACCCCCGACACGGCCAAGCGGTACAAGAAATACGCAGAGACAGTGATGCGAATAGATAATATCCAGACACTGGGCAACACGTGCGAGACACATGGGGCAGTGGAACAGTTCATTCAGCGTGCATTTATGAACAAAAGGTCAAGGTCCTGGGCCCAGGCCCACCTGTCGGCAGTAACACATTTCTCCAAGTTAATTACAGGACAGGATCCCACTGCTTCCTACTACATCAAGGCAGCGATGAAGGGTTGGAAGCGGTCAGAAGGGGTAAAAGCAGATAACCGGAGACCCATAGACTTCAATAGATTGGCTTTACTCATAGATGCGCTGGGGGAAATGGCAAAGGACACATACGAACTGAACCTGTTCAAAGCAGCCTTCGCGACTGCATTCTTTGGGGCGTTTAGGGTTAGTTAGCTAGTGGCCCTGGCTAGGACAGGCCTAGCAGGGCACTGCCTGCAAGCAGCCGACGTCAGGCCCGGAGTAGTGGCAGTTGAACTGCGGCTGCAAAGTAAAAAAACTGACCAGGCGGGCAAAGGGACAGTAGTAAGGCTGGAGTGTATCTCAGACCCCAAATACTGCGCAGTATGCTGCCTACTGACCTACATGGCATCATGTCCAGCGGGGGAGGGCCCCCTGTTCCAGCATAGAGATGGAAACCTCATCAGTAAATTCCAGTTTGCAGCTGTGATGCGCCTGGCCCTGGGTAGGGCGGGCCTCCCGCTGGCCTCCTTTGGCTCTCATTCATTTAGGATTAGGGCGGCAACCACTGCAGCCCAGCACGGGATGTCCGAGGTGGTGAGCAAGGCCATCGGCAGGTGGAAGTCCAGGGCATACAGGACGTACGTGAGACCACAGCTGCTGTAGGCAAACCCAGCAACACAAAGAAACAGAGGAGGAGAGCGAGGGGGGCATGACCACAGGAGTATGTGGTTGCCTGACATGCGCCTTGACATTGTGAATTTTAGCTCAGCTGGACGGCGGTGCCCCGGGCTGCTATGGGTGGTGGGTCACTCATTTGTAACCCCGGGTGGAGCCGGCATAGCGGGACTACGTGGAGGTCCACAGAGTTGGGGAACAAACTCTGTGGAACTCCGCTCTGCTCCGCTCCGCAACCCGCCTCCACCCCCCTATTAAAAATTAATTATAAATTAATAAAAACAAGAAAATAAACACTTACCTGTACTGTAGCATCCCCGGGCTGCCCTACTCTTCTTCCTTGCCGTCTCTCTCCTACTTGGGTAGATCATCTTGCGAAAACTGCGCACGCGCATGCGCATTTCTTGGGAGAAATGGGCATGCGCGGGCGCCACAGTACAGGTAAGTGTTTATTTTCTTATTTTTATTAATTTATAATTAATTTTTAATAGAGGGGGTGAGGCGAGGGCTGGCCAAGTCCGCTCCGCTGCGGAGTCGGAGGTTTGCCCTATACTCCGTGTTCTCCGCGGAACGCGGAGTAGGCAAATCTCCGCACACTCCACGGGCGGAGCGGAGTTCTTCGCCCGCCCTTATGAGTCATTTGTTTCTCGGATGAATATGTGGTGGCAGCGGGGAGGCCACAGGCAGAGAGGCGGGCCGGTCAACATATGCCTCTGATGGTGGGGTCACCCGGGTAGGAGATGGGACCAACTTCCAGAGGTGCTCGCGGAGCTGCAAGCGGATGCAGCCTGGCACCAAGACATGCTGATTATCCATCTTGGTGGGAACGACTTAGCCCAACTGGGGAGAAAAGAGCTACTCCTTGCCATCCAGACGGACCTAACAGAGGCGTCTTGGTACTTCGGGAGCACCATCATCGTTTGATCCAAGCTGATCAGCAGGATGGTGTGGCGAGGGGCAGAGTCGCATAAGGCGGTCGAGAACTCAAAAAGGAAACTGAATCCCGCTTTAAGCAAATTTTGCAGGACCAATGGCTTGGAGAGCATTAGGCATGGCCTCATCCACCCTGGCCACCCGGAGCTCTACGGGCGGGATGGAGTGCACCTGTCAGAGGAAGGGATGTGTATTCTGGAACAACCTGTGGGGTGCGATGGTTTTAGCAGTCTGGACCTAACAAAAGACAAGGTTGAAAAACTGACAGCACTGGGGGATCTGCAGGAAGACATGAGCCTCCCTGGCGGTGTGGCGGATAAGAGGGATACATTTGGTTGGTTATGGAGGCACACCGATAGGGCGGTGTGTAGAAGGAGGGCAACTCACTTTGGGATGCCTTACGGCAGGGTGAGTGGGCCTGTTAAAAGGGGATAGCAAATGTAGACAGCGCTCGACGCCCAGACCCCGCGAGACGGCAGGGCACAAAAAGAGACTAGCAAGGTAGCGAGTTGAGGGCCTAACTCCGGGAAGAGGCTACCCCCAACACGCAAAGGGGCTTGGAAACCAACAGAACAAGGTTTGACCCCAAAAGCGTCAAGGAAGGAGATACGCCTGCAAAACAGCAGAATAACAAACTGTCAGGTTGATTTATGACCCTATGATATGCAAATGAATTATGACAAGCAAGTGATTTATGACCAACAAATGATTTATGACACAAAGGATTTACGATGCCCGAATGATTTATGACACATGATTTATGATGAGCAACTAAATGATTTATGAAACCCCATTGCATGATAGTTTGTGATAATGATTTATGAACCTGCCCATAAATGTATGTCCAGGGGATTGCAAAATGAGTATGTATATAAGGGTAATAAAACTGCGGCCAACAACGACCACAAACTACAACAAGTGTTGGCTGTCCTTTGGTAATTCACATATAAGAAAGTTTGCATGCCGTCCTGGAATGGGCACAGTGCGGGTGTTAAAATGCTTTCAGGAGTTTATTTTTGAAAAGGGAAAACAACTTGGTATTTCAGAGAGAAAAAGTGATGTCATTTTAAATGCATTGCGCAGCATGTATGAAAAATGTGGGCAGTTAGAAAGAGAACGTAATGCAATGCAAAGAGAGTTAGCTAAAGCTCAGCTTGAAAATAAATTATTGAAATAGGGTTGGAACTGTACCAAGCACCGTTTATTTTGCCAGGCTGTTTAGATAGCCAGGGTGAGTCGCACGTGAATAATGTGCAGGTTATTTTAATTAATTCTTTGGAGGGCTTTCCTCAGCCAGAAATGAATGGTATCTTGGTTGAATCAGAAGCTTCTGAAGTAATGTTGACTGGAGAAAATGGATGCTTCTAGCTTCTGTTCCCAGGTTTCGTTTGAAATGTAAGGGTGGCAGCTCCTTGTCCTACCTAGCAGTAACTTACTGGAATTCCCTGCCTCTGGATCTGCGTAATCTTAAGAATCCTTCTCAGTTTAGAAAAAAGCTCAAAACTTTCTTGTTCAACTAGCCTGTTTTCAGTCCTTCTACGCTTTGTTCCCTTTGACTCTTGGGCTCGCGCCGGGACACTCTATTGAGTAGCTGTGCGCGCTACAAATCCCTAACATAACATAACATAACATAACAGTTTTATGCACGCGGCTTTGATTGTAACGTGCAGGAAGATAAACAAATCAGCCTGTTAGAATTGGCGATTGTTGGTTGCAATTACAAATCAGACTGGTCAGTTAATGACAAACCTTGCTTTACATGGAGTGATGTTATTCTAAAAAAGGAAATGATGAAATATGTTATTTTTAAACTTCACTCTGACTCTGAATGGGGAGAAAAGCAGCAATGTGCTTTTGAATCTGCAAAAGAAACTATGCAATGTGTTTTAGACGTGTGGCTAATACAGAAAGGAGACATTGAGTTATGTGTGACAGTTCAGGGGCAGTGTGCCACTTGGAGTATGTGGGAAAAACAAGGAAAGAAGAGGGTGCTCTAAGATTTTTGGACTGAAACATTTTCAGATGCGGGAGAAGGTTTTACTCCCTTTGAAAAACAGTTGCTAGTGTTTAAAAGACACAGGGCAGACACAGTTGCTTTTGACTTGTGCTCTGATAGACACAGGGCAGACACAGTTGCTTTTGAGTTGTGCTCTGCTAGACACAGGGCAGGCACAGTTGCTTTTGAGTTGTGCTCTGATAGACACAGGGCAGATACATGTGCTTTTGTGTTTTTTTTTCTTTTTTTACATACTTTATTAGATTTTCAAGGTACATAATGGGCCATTGCCCGCAGTAAACATGTTGAACATCGGATAAATCCAAGGTACCTGCGTTTGTGAAAAACTGGAACCCCTGCATAACATGCAGGCAATACAACATAAACATGACACAGGGCATTTTAAACCCCACAAAATAGATTAAATTAGGATATACACGACCACCAGTGACAGTATAATAGTGTCTGGACAGTTCAGGGACTGGACTTTTAGGAGGGAGCCATTCTATACGGGGTCTGTGTGTGGTTTAGGTGGTAACTTTATTCCTCGATATATCGCCCATCTGGACCATATTTTCCTGTGTTTCTGGGGCTTTTGTGTTTTTTGCACACTAACAGGCACTGGGCAGATGACAATAAGGCATAATGTGATTTTGAGTTTTGAACTTTCTCTAATGCAATGGCTGATGAATTCCCTTGAGTTATACAGAACAGGTAATGCACAAGAAGCAAATGTGATCAAGTGGTACATACAGGCAGAAACTGCAGTTTTGCAGGAACAGTTGATGCTGATCCCAGTAGAAAGTGCAGGGGTGATGTTTGAGGTGCATGAGACACAGGATTCCCCAGTGAAGTGGAACAAGGAGTTGTGGCTAGAAATGTTGCAAATATTATTGCAAAGCGCAGCTACTGTGCATTATGTAGATGCTGATTGTCCCATACATTCACTAGGCAGCCACTTTAATTCCCGTACAGATGAAAAGGCTAAAATCTTGGAGTTAGAGGTGGTGACACATGATTCAGATTTGGTGTGCATGACTAAGTGCTAGCACCTAGGAGAGAAAGACCCTGCTAACAGGTGGGCAGAGAATGAAGGGATGTATATTGCCCTAGACTTACTTAGAAATGTGGGGGCAGATTTACAAGCCCCTTGCGCCACTTTTGCGTCACTTTTCCCATGTTAAAAGTGACGCAAAAGTGGCGCAAGGGGCTTGTAAATCTGCCCCGTGATTCCTATTTGTCAGTATGCACAGCGCAGACCAGCCCCACAGATGGTGAGGGGCCAGTTGGAGAAAGGAAAATTACCAGAGCAGATAGGGCAGCTGGATTGCCTTGGGCTCATGCCAAACCATCAAGAGTGCACTTATTCAGCAGTGTATGGAGAGATAGTCAGGAAGGGGACTGCACCAGCCCTTCTTACTGAGCAAGGAGAAGGAACGTTTGACTCCAATACCAAGAATTCAGAGGCCAAAGAGTGGGTAGAATTATCAGATAATTCCCCCGAGCCAGCTGAGAACCATGCAGACAGAAATGATAAAACCGTGCAGACAGACCCAAAACAGAAAAAGGAGAGCGTGTGCTTTTGAAAAATAATTTTTGCAAGAAGAGTGATACTTGTATATTTTTCAGATCATACTGCGACGTGTTGGTGTACTTGATGTCCCTGTCCTGCGTGTAGGTGCCTTTGTCTGAGTGGGGCCGTGAGGGTGTGAGACCCCCCTCCCACCTCAACCCTGGAGTGATCACCGGACAGCGCAGATGGACATTGTTGCTGACATCCTTTGGCTGAATCAACAAGATCAACTTACCTAGCCAATGACAATTAACTGACACTGTGAAAATGAAATGAAGAGAAATGTTAAAAGATATAATTTCAAAGCAAGATTTACCTGAGATGCTGTTCAGTTTGAAAAAACAAAAAGAGATTGTGAAGTTCCTTTATTTTAAGCAAAATATATAAGTTTCACTGATTCAACAGTAGAAGTTCCAGAATTAGTCATTTATAACACTAGGAGCATCACTGAGTTAACATGTTTGATTCTATTTGTGCATTCATTTTGTGTATTTATCATACATTTATTCCTATAGCCAAGTTATTATCAGATATGCATGAGCTATTTTAAATGAAGTAGTATGTTACATGCTTTTATAATGTCACTGTTTTAATATGTGCTTCATTTATATTTGTGCTTTCACTTAAGAAGTACGTTTTTTGATATATGTTTGTTATGATAGTCAAAGGTCATGGGGTGGAATGTAGTGCTAGAGGCACTCTTTTGGTTTGAAACCACGTGATGACCTTTGACTACCATCATTTTAATTGACTTTTGGTGTTTTATTTTACCCTAGCCTGAATGTACGTCCTGCATATGCCTTGTTTCCCTTGAAGATTTATCTTGTGTAATCTCATAGTTTTAGCAAAGTGGGAGCTGTCACAGAGTAGAACAGCTTGCCAAGAACAGAACGTGTGTGATGTGCATTTGAAAGCATGAGAGAGAGAGAGGTGTGGAATGTACTTCTTGGTCTTGAAGTGCAGTGTTATGAGCAGTGGTACTCAAATGTGCATTATGTTGTACATTGAGAGAAGAAGTGTGTGATGCTATAGGCAGTGGTGCACAAATGTGCATTGTGTTGTACATTGGAAGTATTATGAAGTTCTTACTATTGGCTTTGACATGCCCTCATCTCATCTTGAATTCTGACTCTGTCTTGCTAGAGCTTTTTGCGCGCACAAGCAGGCCCCCAGAGTGCTCAAGTTGTTTAGGTTATTCACATTCAAGATTGCTTTGTTTTTAGAGAGGAGATTGTTGAATGTACCCTCGGAGACTTTCGTGAGCTTTGCTAAGATAAAGGCTGGAACATGTGAGAATGTGGAGGGAACGTGGGAACTACTTTTGCCTTTGGAATGCTTGCATGGAAAGTGGCCAATTTCAATACGTTTCCTTGGCATGTGGAAGGAAGACCTCTCGAACGTTCTAGTGTGTTTTGAGACTATAAAGCTGAGGGTTGTTGACTTAGAAACTGGGATTGTTTGAGCCTGAATGGTGGACGCATCATCAGTGCAGGCATCTGGTTTCTGAGTCTCCTGACTTCGGCTGTGAATCCCCCAGTTTGAAGTGGGTCGGGATGAAGATTGCACCAGGTGAATTGTTTGATTTTTGATTGTTGCCATTGTGATGCATGTCTGTTTGTGTGTACCTTCAGTTTACAGTGGCTATAATCATCTGAGTTGTTTTCTTTGAGTATTGACTTTGTGATGTGTGAGTGACTCTGAGTGCACATCCAAAGTAATCATCTGATGTATTTAGTGTATATATATTGAGCCACCATGTGGTATTCTGTATTATCTGACTGAGGGCGAAGCAAGACACTTGCCAACTAGGATACAAGCATTTCCATAGTACAAATGACAATGTTGGGTGTTTACTGCCATAGCATGTGAAGTTACTAAAACACATGTACATATTTGTAATATAATGCACCTTTGTTTTATGGCTCAGTCGGCCTGTATTAGGGGTGACTTATAAGTATTAAAAGGAAGGTTTAAATTTTGCCTTTTCTTTAAATAGCAAATTTGAGTTGGCTGTTTAAAAAACTGCTCTGCCAGCTGGCAGTGGTAGGCTGGGAGTCACACTTTGCTTTGTCACACCATTGGCACAATAAGTGCTGCAGTCCATGAGGGATACTTTAACTAACAGGCCATGGGTGACCCTGGGTATCCCTGGTACCATATACTATGACCTATAAGTAAGTTAACTTATCCCAATTGTGGATTAGACAATTAGACATATGCCTTTTTAAAGGTCAGAGCTTTGGTCGTGAGGTCTGTTTAGCAGGTCTTAATGCACCCCCAGAGCCAAAACCCAGCAGAATTAGTCAAGAAACTGGGAGGTGGGGTGAACATGCAAAAATAGGCATTTCCTTACAGTTATCAGTCCAACAGTTGGATAGAACTGGGAAAATAAAGATAAATTATTCCAATTGTCAGAATTGGGGCCCAGTTACTTCCGTTTGCCCTGGGGTCCATTAACTATTTCTGACTGCAAGGAGTCCTATACTTAATGTTGGTAGGTTACAACAACTGACAAGCTTCTCTCAGAGAATGTGAATTTATATAGCACAAACCGAGCTAAAGACAGAAGAGCTCGGTATAGGGCTAGTGCCTCAAGTTAAGATTCACAATCACTCAAAGTGTGGAACATTGGGGGTATGTATTTGTCAGTGGTAAGAAAGAAAACTTATAAGGTGTCAAGATATTGAGTGTAATATTGAGCAGCACCAATATTTTCAACAACATCAAGAAATAAAAGAGATTAAGGCCCTCATTATGATGTTGGGCGGAAAGCCTCCTCCCGACAGTCGGAATCTCCTTAACCGCATCGGAACGCTTCCAACCGACTCGGTCGTTTTACAATCCTCCCGATCGATTACGATGTACGTGGTCGGATTGTAAACCACACGGTCTTTCTGAATCGGTTCCAACTGGCTCTTGGAGTATTCGTGTCGGTCGGAACAGCATCATACAGCTCTATGGTCAGCGTTTCCGACCGAGCGATTACGATGCCGATTTCCAACAGCCTTTCCGAGATGGCCTGCCCGACACGAAAAGGCTGTCAGAAAGTGACTTTGAGGGCCCATGGCAGGGCCCCCTTTATCCTGCGGCCTCCGGCTTGGGCCTGAGGTGGTACCTAAGGGACTCCCCTGTAAAACCATGCACTGTGTGGCTGGCACAATGGGGTGCCTGTGACAGGGTGTTGGGTTTTCCGCACACACCCTATTTCCCCATAGGAGCCTGTGTTGTCGGACGGAACACAGGCTCCCATAGAAGTCAATGGGACTCCGACCGAACAGTGTTTGGTCGCATCATAATCGGTTGGGCGGAACTGCTGACCGCAAGTCGGCCAGTCCCGATTCCAAGACGGTGTTCGGCGGAAAGTTTCTGCACGACATCGTAATGAGGCCCAAAATATCAAACCAATTTAGGAAGAACGAGTTCTCTGTAATGATTGAGTATCTAAATACTAAAAATTTCTCACGGGTATCAGGAGATAGTTTTTTATGAAATGGTAAAAAGTGACAATAGAAAACAATGAGGACTTAAAATGCAATGTTAGCTTATAGAGAACATTTGGCTGAATCGTAGATACCTTAAGTGACCCTGATAGAGTGAGAATTGGGTAAAGCATTACAATTGGTCCAAATAAACAGTTTTGTCTTCAGACTTAGTCTTCATTATGAAAGTTAAAAAAACTGCAATGCAAGGCATACGGTGTGGCAGAACAGGCTTTATGGAGGTAGGTAAATTAATGAAGCTTTGTAGAATGGCACCAAAAGATATGCCCATGTGGAAGTTGAAAACTGAAGCTCTGATGGTCACTTTGTCACTGGGCACACTTTATGGTCTTTCATCTATCTTGCAACTTAAATTTGGACTTAGGTTCTTAATTAGTGTTTGGCAGTCATATATTTGTAGAAAATGGGTTTTTGATTCGGGGGGGGGTGAAAATCCTTCTCAAGCAACAACCATAAATCCTGTCAGTGTGATCCACAAAGTCACCAAATTACCCATAGTGTAGCTGGTAGAGTGCCATTCTGCCAGGATGGGAGGGGCAGAGCTGTTCCCTGTCCCACTTACATTTGAAAGGTCTGTCTCTGGCACACTCACAAAGGAACTTGACACCTTCCTTATGTCAACCTAGACCTCTTGGAGCCTGGGCAGTGGGCGAAATGGGAAGGAAGGAACTTTCGAGAACCATATGTGGCAGAGGACTAGAAGTTTCCCCCAGTTCAAAGGGTAGCACCAGGTATCAATATTGGGCCTCCTGAGCCAATCAATACTACATTTGGGCCTTTTGACATAACATACGAAGGACTGCCTTGCTCCCCAGAGCCCCTTCCTGCTGCTTGAGGCCTGCCCAGCTCTCTGTGAAGAAAGACTGGACCTGCTCCCTTCATCTCAGGCTAACCTCAGTGACTCCAAGGGTCCATTGTCTGACCTCCTGCCCGGAACTCCAGGGACACAATAAACTCCAGGGACTCCCTGCAAACTGCCCAGCTGACCTGTTGCAACTGGCCCATCCTGGTCCTGGCTAGACCTGCAACTGGACTTGCTTGGTCCTGCAACTGGACCTGCCTGAGCCTTGCTGGCCTCTGCTAGAGTGAGTTCCTGACCCCAAGAGGTAACCCCCCTGACCTGGGACCCTTGGCTGGTATGAGTTGAGCTCCTCCTGTCAAATCCTGAAGTTTTGAACGTTGCATACCTGACTTTGAGAAGGTAACTTTTCAGCTGGACTAACCTGGTCCCTGTGTCCGGCATGCACTCCATCATGGTTGGCCTGAACTTATGATTTTGTCCCGGTCTGGAGCGACCAGATACCCAAAGTTAGTGCTTTCTGCCTCTTGGCGCTATTTTCCCTTAAACCTTTAAAATTCAAATCTCTGGTGCCCCTGATTGGATTTTTTTCATTTTGGTCTCATTTTATTTATTGAATTTAGCACAATGCTCCTACATTAAGCCTGACTGGTTTTGTGCCAAGCTACCAGAGGGTCAAGCACAGGTCAATTTAGTGACTTTTGTGGTTCACCATGACAAGGATTGTGGTTGATGCTTGAGAAGGGTTTTCATCCCCCTCAATCAAAAACCCAATTTCTTACAATACCACATCATAAAGGTGGCGGATATCTCATCCTCCTTACTACAAGTTCGTAATAGCCTGTGACACTTGTAATATGGTGGACAGATGATCCCCATATTTTGACAGAATATCCCACCTACCACACTCTAAATAAGGTCCTAGATTTAAATTTCAAAAAAGTCAAAGTTGTTCAGCAAAATTAGAAGTCACGGTTTGTCAGGGCTTCATAATGCCAGATACATGTTTACTGTGGTCTAGCAGAAGTTTTAGACTTTGTGTTGAAAATGTTAGAGCGGGAAGAGCCATGAGTTCTTGCCCGACTAGGTGCGCATTGCTTGAGCAGCCTTTGCATCTTTTTGTGTTCCTCTGTCAGTTGGAAAACTCAAAAGTCACAATTTTACAAAGTGCAAAATGTTTTCTTCTTATTAACTGTCAAATTTTATAGTCTTTCAGGAACATTTTATTGGGTATTTGGACACATGTTTAAATAGAAGACAGGCTGATATTTGAAGTCAGAATTTTCCAAAATTGGCAAAGACATTGGCAGGGTGACTGGGGTGTTACCCCTGGTTAAGCAACTGACACAGTCCCTGGCAGAGTGAACCACAAAAGTCACTAAATTAACCTGCGCTTAACCCTGGGTAGCTTGGCACAAAAAGCAGGCTTACCTTAGAGGCAATGTATAAAGTATTTATGCAGGACACAAACAGTAATAACATTAAAATGCAACACAAGAAAAATCCCACACCAATTTAAAAACTAGAGTAAACTTAAAAAAATTATTTGACACTAAAACAACAAAGATTCAAGCAGTTAAACTGCTTAGTTGCTAGTAAAAAATAGCGACTCAAAGATCAAAATGCCAAATACCAACATCTAGTCACGTGAGACCAAGTTAAAGTAAAAAACAATGCCCACCTGCGATGGTGCACAGTCGGATACAAGAAGTGGATAGAACCCGATCAGTGCTGACTTTCGGACTTAGGGGCCGATTCCGATCTCGGCCGGAAGCGCACCGAATACGATTCGTCTGGAAAAAATACGAGCCGAACGCGGTTTACCCGACCGATTCGTACAGTCGTCCGAGCGAGCAAGTACGATGCGATTGAACGCGAAATCGCCGACCGACTCGTTTCGGGGTCCGAACCGCTCCATCCGACTCGTTCGCACCCGATTCGTACCGCGCAATGGAGACGTTTTACGACCGAGCCAGTACGATGCACGATCCGGACAGCCGGATCGAGTCGGAGCCTCCGACACGAAAAAGCTCTCGGAAGCAGACTTCGGGGGTCCGTGCCGGACCCCCCTTCACCCGTAGCCGTACGAGCCGGACACAGGGGTGACCCATGGGTCCCCCCTATACATTTGTGTACGGTGCGGATGGCACAAACGCGTACTCACTACAGGGGGCCCCCTTGTGCGCAACGTACCCATTGAGTCAATGGGAGCCCATGTACACGTCGTACGACCGGCTCCCATTGACTTCAATGGGAGTCCAACCGAACTGAGTCCGGCAGCATACGGCCGCATCGTACTCGCTCGGTCGGACTGCAGGGGTCCGGCTCGGTCGGAAAACAATCTGGATCCGGATCGGTCGGAGAGCTTTCCGACCCAGATCGGAATCGGCCCCTTAGAGGAGATTTTAGAGAAAAACCACTGTGAAGATAAAGTTCAGCGGGGCAAGGCTGCAGGCGGTGTCCGAGGAGGGAGCGTCATAGTTGGGGAACCACTGGACAAAGTCACAGTGAAGATTTTTTCACATTAGGACTATGTCACTTTTTTGGAAGTCAAAAATCTCCTATGTGACGAGGCAGAAGACTGTAGCTGACGAGAGTTCTAGGAAGCTGGATACCCCTTTGGCGAAGTACTGCTGAAAAGGATTTGCTGCTGCGGAGTAGAACGGAGAGGGAGCTGCTGCAAATTCAGGCTGACCAGCGATGTACCTAGGGCAGAAAGATGAGCAGGTTGGTCCTGGTCTTCTCTAGAGTCTCAGAGTAGTTTTTATCCAAAAATAGTCTAGGTTCCAAGTTTTGGATGTTGGCTACCTGAACACTTTTAACGCCACAGCCATGGGCAAGGACTGAAGGCGCACCACTTGGGGGGTTCAGGACTCACTCAGTTTGGGTCCAGGTGTGGGGTCAAGATGGTAGGAGCCTGTTATGTTCCTGTGGCAATGAACAGGAGACCACTAAACTAGCCCTTGGTGTTACTCTGATAGTCCTGGGTTCAAGTGATGAAGCAGAACTCAAGCAGCAGGGCAGGCCTCTGAGGCTTCAAGGCAGGCTCTATGCAGTAAATAGCTCTCCAGGTGCAGCAACGTAGTCTTGTGGAGTACACAGCAGGACACAGCAGCAGGCACTCCTCTGAGAGTTTTTTCACAGATCCAGAAAGTGAGCTAAAGAGTGGGTCAGAAGGTTCCCTTTTTATACATGGTTTCTTCTTTGAAGTAGGAAAAGATTTTAGAGGATTCTCTTTGAAGTCTGCAGACTTTGCTGGCTCGCTTACCCTTGCTCCAGGCTGACTGCATGAACAATGCAGTGGTGACAAGTCCTATGAGTGAAGGCAGGGCATAGCCTATTCTGTTTGCAAGGGTGGCTGTGCCCAGCCCCCCCTCCAACCAGTTGATGGTCCATTCACTCTATTGTGTGACTGGGAGGAATAAACAAAGTCCATCTGCCAACTACACCCAGTCACGTGACATAGGACAGGCTGCAGGGACCAAATAGCAAGGGCAGGAAAATGCCAACTTTCTAAAAGTGCCATTTTAAAAATTGTAGTTTAAAATCTGACTTTACCATTAAAGAGGATTTTTAATTACAATTTCACAGCTACCAAACATTAAATGCTACCTGTTACCAGTCCAAAGTTAGCATTTAATAATTGTAATAAGGCATCCCAATGTTTTCGCCTGGAAGAGATAGGCCTCACAGTAGTAAAAATCAAATTTGTGAATTTTTCACTTCCAAGGACATGTAAAACATAAAAATACATGTCCAACCTTTTAATTACAATGCACCCTGCCCTTTGGGCTACCTAGGATCTACCTTAGGGGTGACCTATATGTAATAAAATAAGAGTGTAAGCCTTGGCAAAAGTTTTTTTTTGCCAGGTCAAAATAGCTGTTTAAAACTGCATGCACAGGCTGCAATGGCAGGTCAGGGGCATGTTTTAAAGGGCTAATTAAGTGGGTGGCACAATAAGTGCTGCAGGTCCACTAGTAGTATTCAATTTGCAGGCCCTGGGTATATGGTGTACCACTTTACTAGGGGCTTTTAAGTCAATTAAATATGCCAATCAAGTATAAGCCAATTTTGCCATGTTTAAAGGGGAGAGCACTGGATAGCAGTGGAGAAGTGCACAGAGTCCTAAGGTCACCAAAAGTAAATTCAGCTAAAAATAGTAGGGGTGAAGGCAAAATGGTTGGTGGTAGGGCCCTGCAGAGAGGGCCATGTCCATCACAGACTCATTGGTCTTCTAGTGCAGGTCTTCATCTTCTTGTGGACATTCAGAAGTTCAGCTTTCCTGAGCCTGAGAATAGCCTTCATCTCTGGAGATCCAAAAGGAAGCAGGTGTCCTTTAGGCCTTACGTAGCTGACAAAAGTATGCTCTCCACAGTCTCCTCCTATCTTATGTAGGAGCCTTCTATTGTCTGAGTGGTGAAATCCTTAATTTTTAGGGGTAACCCTAAAGTGATTAGTCTTTGCCCTCATCCTCTGATTGCAAATTTACCATGCAGCTCCCCCTCACACAGTTTACAGAACTTCCTACCTGTCCATGCATTAAAATAAACTTCTACCTATGCACATTGGTTTTTGATCACTCCTTTTTGTGGCCAAATGTATTATTTTTTCTAAAACTCATTTTTATGCTTGCTTTTACAGTAAAATCTAAGTTCACTAATGAAATATATTTTGACTAAAGTTCCACAAGAAAGGCATTTCTCTCTGGTGTCTAGCATTAGGTACAAAAACAGCCTTTTAAACCCACTTGCACATCTGTCCTTGGTGTAAGTATTAACTATGCTTTGGCATTTCTTTTATTGCTGCTACATTAATTGTGTGGACAGATAAATCCTGTTTTGTAGTCCTGCTCATTGCCAGTATGACTTTGCTGCTGGAACATTTAGGAGCTTATTTACAAAGAAGTGAAAGAGCGCAGCGTTATCCTTCTTGGCTTAACGCCACGCTGCGCCACTTCGGAAACGGATCACTGACATAACATCAACACTCATAATATCGACCTACAAAATTATCGACACACAAATATCGATAACATAAATATCGATATGCTATACTTAGTTAAAAAAATATAGACACAAAATTATCATCAAACATTAACATCGATATAACTAATATTAAATTAAATAATATCGTTATAACTAATATCGTCAACATTAAATAAACATACAAAATATCACAAATATCGAAAACAAAAATATAGACCACACAATTATTGTCAAAAACAAAATATCGACACCTTAGAAATATTTCAAATAACAGAATACATAACAAATAAAATATAAACAATATCACAAACACACACAACATATTAAATAAATAGATTCAAAATTAAATAAATTATAAATAAAAATAATTACTTTAACATAAGTAAATCCACCAAATGAATTACTCTTTACAAACAGAATATATAAAGAAATAATTTTTGTTATACCTCCAATACAATATAAATTACAAATTATATACTATTATACTTTTAAATAAATAAAGAATAAAAAAAAGGTTAACTGAACATTAATTAGCATTTCCCAAATAAGGAAACAACTGCCAAAATAATTGACAAACATTAGTAACAGCCAATGAAAAACACCTAGAACTTAAATAACCCAATTAGATTTAAAGAACAATTAAACAAACACTATATAAACTGAAGAAAAATTAACATTATTTTATACTACAACAACAAACACAAGAATAAGAGGAATCTCTGCCGGATTGCTTCTACAACATTGGACTTCCTCATTGAAAACTCGGATTTCAACTTTACAAAGTAAGTAAAATATCAATCTAATGTTACAACTGTATAAAATATAAGTAAAGTACTTTTACAATAATTAAATAATTAATGATATATTTATTTTAATTATATCTCCTCTACAGAAACTTCGAAAGACACTCAACTAACTATAAACATCATCAAAAAACCACTGTGCCAAAAAAGTAAGTATAAATTACAATTATACTAATGTAAGAACTAAAAATCCCAACCCAAAGCACCCACTAACCACACAAACCCCAAAATACAAAAAATGCTGTTAAACAAATTTATTAAAAATAATTTTTTTTTTCTACAGAAAATAAAAGGAAACACTAAACCCAAGCACCAACAGAAACATCTCATTGTCAAAAAAAGTTCAACATATTAAAGCATGGAAGTATAATTTTGTATATAACAATCTGTATTACAATAAAAACAATTACAATATATTTAATATTTTTTATATAAATTTCTCATAGCATTTGAAACATCAGAATGACTGAAGGTGCAAAATTCATTACTTCCCAGAAAGGAAAACTTTTATTTTGCTATATGGGATATGTCTACACACAAGAAAAAAAGACAGGCGACAAAATTAATTGGAAATGCAGCAAATATTATTCAAATGCATGTTATGGGAGGGCTACAACAAAAGAAACTACTGTATTAAATGAACATAACCACCCCCTAACATATCTGAAATAGAAGTGAGAGACGCTTTAGAGACTCTGAAAGAATCTAGCACTAGCTCTCAAAAACCTACTACTGAAATACTAAAAGACGTACTCCCCCGAGTTCCAGAATATGTAACTGGCCAATTACCTTCCATCTCAAAGTTAAAAAGTCTAATAGCTAGAACAAAAAAATCAACTATGACCACCCCATCTGCCCCCAAAACATTAAGGGAAATTCAAATACCACCTGATCTCACTGTAACTCATAATGAAGAACAATTTCTTCTTTACGACAATAAATCTAAAGAAAAAAGGAATATAATATTTGCAACTCCAACAAATTTACTTAAACTACAGCATTGTGAGACATGGATGATGGATGTAACATTTAAAATATGTCCCAAACTATTTTACCAATTATACACAATCCATGGACAGTATCACAATAGCAACATGCCCTTTATATATGCCCTGTTACCAAACAAACAAACCACTACCTATGTAGAACTCTTAACAAAAGTAAAGCAAGAAACTAACAATTACTACCCTCAAAAAATTATCATAGACTTTGAACAGTCAATGATACAAGCCATCCTGAAAAACTACCCTCACACAGCAATACAAGGTTGCTATTACCACTTTAATCAATGCATATGGAGACACCTTCAAAAATGTACGCTTAGGGGCTCATTAGGATGGCGGAAGGCCTGCCACCGCCAGCCCGGCGGTGACGGTCCCTCCGCCATCTGATTGCCTATTTCCCCCTGCCACATTAGGATGGCGGGGGGAATCATTCCGCAAGCATGGCGGGCGCAAATACCGCCCGCCACGCTTCCGCGATTGCCTGGTGGAGTGGATAGGACCGGGGAAATGGTGGCGTCAGCCAGCCTTTCCATGGCGGTGGAACCGCCATGGAAAGGCTGGATTCGAGGCCCTTTGCGGGCCCCCTCTGTGTTGGGGGAGGTGTTGCAGCACTGGGGGGGTACCCATGGTACCCCCTGCATTTCCCTGCACTGCGTGGCAGGCACCGCGTGGTGCCTGCCACGTAGTGCAGGGGAATGCACAGCATGACAATTTGACATTGCGTACGGTGCTGCAGCCAGCAGCACCGTCTGCAATGTTAAATACCCTGGATGCGCCCCCATACTGGCAGGCAAATCGTAATTGCAGTGGTGGGACTGCTGCATGACTGGCGGGCGGTCCCACACACCGCAACGATGGCGGGCGGACTCAGGTCCACCCGCCATCGTAATGAGCCCCTTAGTGTAGAATATGCAACTAATAGCAATTTTGCATATGAAATTAAAAAGCTAATTGCACTAGCATACATCCCAATAACTGATGTAGCAGAACACTACAAGTTATTAATAGAAAGCCCCCACTACCAAACAAATGAACATAAACTAAGTCCCCTACTCGACTATTTGGAGGATACCTGGGTGGGTAGGCTACACAGATCTGGACACAGAAGACAGCCCAAATTCCACATTCCATGATGGAATGTATATAACAGTACCCTAAACAAAGAAGCAAAAATGAATAACGCTGTGGAAGGATGACATAATGCTTTCCAAGCCACAACAGGCAGGACCCAACCAACCCTACATAAATTATTAGAATCAATACAAAAAGAACAAAGGGGCACATTACGATGACGGGCGGACAAAGTCCGCCCGCCACCGTAGCGGTGAATGGGACCATCCGCCATAGGAGCGGCGGTCCCGCCGCGAGTATTAGGATGCCACCGCCACGGTGGCATCCCCTATTCCCAACATTGTGGCGGGCGGTGTTCACAGCACCGCCCGCCACAATGCTGGGAATGCACGTCATGCATTGGCATGCACAAGGTGACAGGCACCATGCGGTGCCTGCCACCTTGTCCATGCCAATGCAGGGGGGTACCATAGGTACCCCCCATATGCACCCCCACCCCCCCCAACCCCAGCCACCATGGAAAGGCTGCTCTCCGCAACCATCCTAATATGTATGGCGGAAAAGGGCACTAATATGTATGGCGGAAAAGGGCACCATATTAGTGCCCTTTTCCGCCCGGTCACCTGTGTGACCGGCGGAAAACCGCCGGACGGTCTTTCCGTCCGCCGGGCTCCCCCGCCATCATAATGTGGCGGGGGGAAATGGCATGCGGGTGGAGGGGAATGGCGGGCGGATCGCCACCGCCATACGGGCAGTGGCGATCCGCCCGTCATCGTAATGACCCCCAAAGCTACCAACAACTAAGACTTGAACAGTCTGTAACACAGCTTGGTCCAAAACTAACTAAACAAACTAAAACAATGTTCGAGCACTTACAATACAAAGTAAGACTCTACCCAAACACTAAAGGGCTAGAATATTTAGAAGCAATAGCAAAATCCCTGCTTTAAAACATTATTATTTAAACCTAGAAAAATCGTAATTGTAAACTGAGTTCTTAACTAAACATTTCTTTTCAAACATCTAAAATATAAATATTATATCAATTAATTTAAACTTTAAAAGATAAATCATTTGACATAATAAATATATTTTATATCTTAAAAAATATCAATAACAATTACACAAATTACATTTCCCTCCCATTGTGAATAATTTAAAATAACTTACGTTTTTGTAGCTGAAGAGTGTAATCCAAGCAGCCCAAAAAAATCTAAACGTAGAGGTATTCCAATACTTAGTTAAAAGTCCTCCAAAAAAATGGAAAAATACAACTGTATAAAATAAAATCCGCCGGCAATATATCCATAGTGTTGACTCCATAAAAAACCTGAAAAAGAAACGCTCCAGGAAAACACGAAAAATAAAGGAAATGTAAAATAATTATTAGTTTACTAGAAACTAATACACATTTCCTTAAAAGAAAAGAACATCCTCTTCCCAACGACAACTTCGAAACGTTGAATACCAGTGGAAAAAACAACACAATCCCGCACAAATATACAGTAAAATCATTAAAAAACACACATAAACATACTGATAACACCGTACTATAAATATAATGAAACATATATAGCAAACGCTAACACCGACCTATCAACGCACTAACCGCATTTCGCATACGCTAAACTACAAACTAAGGGGCTGATTACGATGGCAGGCGGTAGCACATCCGCGGTGCTGGCGTGGGCGGAAAAAGCCCTTTACCGCACTCTAGCAGCGGTCCTCCCGCCCGCCATATTACGATGGGCAAACATAGCCCATTTTCCGTCCGCTGCAGAGTCAGGTGAACCGCCAGATTTTGGCGCCCGCCACCGCGGCGGAGGGAGCCAATAGGGACTCACTGCCGTGCGGAATGACGTTCCGTCCGCCGTACAAATCATGATGCCGCAAACAGCCCATCACACCACTGCGGAGAATCCACCCACCCAGAGACGGCGGAAGCATGACAGCGGAGCGCGAAACCAGACTCCCGGTCCCCTCCACCCGCTCCTGATCCCAATGGATCCAGCACTCCAAGCCCTTCCGGTGCTGTACCTCCTCCACTACCAGCAAATAATGCACCGTCACAGACAACGACGCAGGTACGCAAATACACAACTCCGCACACAACCACAACACACAACTCTTGTGCCGACACACGGTTCCTGTCCACATCAGACACTCTGGTGGGGACAGGAACACATCCCACAGTGTACCCACACATCTCCCACCTGCCAGAAACTCACCCCTCCGCATCCAGGTCACCCATCAACCGCGAAATAACTGCAATGTCCCGGTCATGTCACCGCAGCGGTGAAGACGCAGGAAAACCTGCGCACAATGTAGTAGGCAGGGCCTTCGCCAGGCAAGGGCAGTCCGCAAAGATTCACAGGGCTCCACCTTCACCCTACCCACACTACTCATCCCACACCCATTTGAGAACATGCTGTGTGCTCCTCCTGTGCCCCCCCAGCACAATTAATCTGCCAGGTGCAGCCAGACCTTGCACCTCAAACATCAAAGGACAAGGGAGATTGACTGGGAAGGTGGGGGTGAAGAGGAACACCCTGCACAGAAGCTCAGGGGCTGGTCAACCCTCCTCCTCACACCAACCTTCCACCCCTGTGAAGCTAACTGAGAATGATCACAAAATGAAGACTCACACTACCTATGAACATCCAATGAACTGTTCACACTGCCTGTCAAGTCACTACAAACACCCCACACTGACACCCAGCCACATACCCATACCATAGGCCACCAGCAATGGAGGACAACAAATGTGCCAGCCAAAAGTGAAGTGAACAGTGCTGGAAAACCATGGAGCAAGCCACATAGCATCTGTACATCACATGCAAGAGAAGGAACATATTACACCACCCTTAGGCCATCAAATCAGACATGGCTGGCACAGTGAGTCAAATTAAGCCAAAGTGACCTCTGTGCAACAACTCAGGGAGACATCAAGGCAGGCCATGGATAGGCACAGGAATGATAGGAAGTGTCTGAAGTCATACAGTGACCAGCCACACATCTGTCTCCACTTACTTGACATGTGTATGTCATCAGCACAACACACATGGCTCATTGTCACACTCCTTGACTGTCAAACACAAGTAGGACCTTCACACATACCCCTCCTCTACCCACCTCACACCTGCAGCCCACAACACCTGTGAGAAACACACAGAATGGTCCAAATGATGTCCTGTGAGTCCAATGACAACCAATCACACTCCCTGTGGTGCATCCACAAATGTCACACCCACTCTCAGGGATACCTGAACCAATGCTGACACAAAAACAATAGCCAAACACCAAGCTAACAAACAACATCCACGGAAGTCCAACAAGCCCAGACATGTGCAGCAAAGTAGTGGAAAGGCAATGTGACCACAGACAGAACAGGAGTACACAACATTGTCACTCAGGGCCAATGCCCAGACAACATACCCCAACACAAACAAGAATCGCATCATCCAAAAACAAACATGAACAATAACTGGGATCAATGGGACAATCAGCTGACACAGACTGAGACACCACACCACTCATCCAGTGAACATGGCGTCACAGTGTACCACAAGCATGTACATGCACAATCCTGACAAGTGACGGGTCTAAAATTGGAGGAGAAACCACCAATGTGCACCCAAAACAAGCTCAGGAACAAGAATCCACCTTGCTGCATGTACCAGACACACAAGTAATGCACACTACACTTGCAACACACTATCTGCATGTATCACACAGCAACAACTACTCACACACAATCCCATGCAAATAAAACATCACACACACATAGCATCTGTCAGTAGAAAGAGCCAACACAGGCCAAACACTGCATACACCCACAACAAAAACACAACAGATGCACATACCAATCCATCACATAGCAAACTCAGCTGGACATCAGGGGGATGCACACCAGGCAAGTACAAGGCAACACACACTGACAGCACTGCAAGCACACCAAGAATTGTGTGCACACCAACCAAACCAGTAGCACATATATCTGAGTGCCACACCATGAACTCCCACAACACAAATCATCACAGCACACAGAGAACATCACACTCAGGAAGGGTAGCAGTACCTCAGCAAACACACATACAGCTTAACCATCACCCACAGATGCACAACTAAGGGAAGCCCAGGGGCAAACAACAATACTAGAGGACTGTGCTGCTCAAACATATGCACTGCACATGAGCAACCATGACTGCAAAACAGTTAAAGAAAACAACACATAACTAATTTGGGCAACTGTCCTGAGTGGCACATTGGTCCTGTACACATTTCAGGCCCACACAGCATAGTGTCACACTATGAAGTGGTGGGGAGGCTCACATACTGGAAAGCCATGGGGTGGAAGACATGAGATTGAAGTGGTGTGTATGTCAGTAGTGGACAGGTGAGGAGTGAACAGTACACAAACACAGAGAGGAGTCACTCACAATGTGTAGGCATCAGAAGCACATATAGGGGATGGCATGACTCCACATACCACATACCATACTGTAGCCAAAAATGGGTCAGTGACAGCAATGCATGAGAAAACTCACAAATAATGTCAGTGTGGCTGAGCAGGTCTGCACAGTGAGCACAAACAGTAACAAGACACATGGCTGATCAACAAAACATAACACAGACTTGGCAGGCACACACACTGCATACTCACAACTGGCAGTGACAACAAGTAGGTGTCCCCCAGGAGTGCAAGGACACACCAACACACTGCACAGTGCCCAACCTACAACTCCTACATGTGCCCACAATCTTAAGCACATGTCAGACAATTGAAACAAACAGGCACCCATTACCTGGATCATACATGTGTGCAGTTGGCATTGCAGGGGCACACACACATCAACACCACTGACATTGACAGCACATTCACACTGTATGACCACTGAAGTTCACATATTCAAATGTACCCCGTGTGACTAGGAAGACAGGCCTACACAAGATGACCACACATCAACACTGCTGTTCACACATCAAGAAAGATCACACAGATATGATGGACCATGGCCACCCCGCAAGTAATCCTATGGATAGAAATCACCTCTGGCGTGGCATTGCATCATAACATGACATGTGTACAATGTAGCATACCTGACCATAGAGTGAGTAGGATAAGAGTAGATCATCACAAACAACCATGATTGCACCCTCAGGCCTCACAATCTTGAAGAACTAAAGTGCCTGTCACCTCTGCCAAACTCTGAAAAAGTAAAACAACAAATTGGCAATGTTGAATTGGCATACAGAGCATGTGTCACATGAAACCATACCCATACATAAAACCTCTTATTTAGCAAGGACACAGACAAAGCAGACAACAGGAGTAACTGTCCTTATTACATATTACTCAGATTGTCACCAAAAGTAGAAAACAGCAAGGCCATTGGCCAGTCCATAGTTCAAAGTATGTACATGTGTGCATGAGAACCTGCACAGGGAATGGGCATCCAAAGTGACAAACAGCAAGGCCAGTGGCCAGTCCATAGTTCAAAGTATGTACATGTGTGCATGAGAACCTGCACAGGGAATGGGCATCCAAAGTGACAAACAGCAAGGCCAGTGGCCAGTTCATAGTTCAAAGTATGTACATGTGTGCATGAGAACCTGCACAGGGAATGGGCATCCAAGGTGACAAACAGCAAGGCCAGTGGCCAGTCTATAGTTCAAAGTATGTACATGTGTGCATGAGCACCTGCACAGGGAATGGGTAACACCGTACACTGGGGATACAAATGGGCAGTCCAGGCACCGCTGTGGGAGCGATGGGATTGGGAGGGGGACTTTGCCTCACACTTCGCTGTCAGTTGAACTGGGACGTGGCTGATTGTCGGGGCCAGTTGGAGGACTGGACCTGGGAGAGAGAGGAGCAGCTGAGGTAGAGGCATCAGTGGCTTTGTGAGCCGGAGGGCTGCTTGGACCGGGTGGCAGTGTGGCATGGGGAGGGGGAGACATGCTGCCGTGAAACACAGTGTGTGAGGGAGAATGTGGAGGGCTGCCTTTCCACTTTTTGGGGTTTCGCTAGGTAAGAATTGTCTTGGTAGGAGTGGGAAGTGGGGCGGGCACAACAGCCTCACTCACAACCAAAGGTGCATCAGGTGCAGGTGGCTCTCTCTGTGGGGATTTGCTGGATCTGGTGTTACGCTTGGGCTGGCCTTGCCTTTTCCCCTCCATCCCCTGTTGACCAGGTGAACCCCCCACATTGCTCTCCTGTCCCAGCTTCACAGGGGTGTGGGTGGGTGTTGAGGTTGTGGTTGTGGGTGAATCTGCCTTAGAGAGCTGTTTGTGCGGACTATTTGCAGGCACCAGCTTCACAGCAGGCAGGGCAACTGTTTGTCTGCCTTTGGGAGCAGGTTTGGGGATGGGAGTGTCCTTGGATGGGGGTGATGTGGATGCATGTGAGCCTGAGGCCTGCTTCTTGGCCTGATCCCCCTGAGTGTCACCAGAAGGGCTTTTCCCTTTGCGCTCCGGTGTGCCTGTTTTTGCTTTGGGGGATGGTGTCTGTGCTCTGGGCCGCTTGGAGTGCTGCTGTTGTGTGCTGCGTGTTGAGTAATTGGAGCCTGAGGGCTGTGGTGTGAGGTCACCCTCGTCAGATGTTGCCACTGGCAGAGTAGTTGCCGAAGGGACTGGAGCTGGACTCTGAGCCTGTGACAGCTGAATGGCTGCCGTCACTGTGGAGGACAAAGACTGGACAGTTCTGTGCAGCCCACCCACGTCAGAATGAATGCCCTCCATGAAGGCAACTACATGTGCCAACTTCCTGTCATGATCCTGGAAGGCATTCAGGAGAGTAGTCTGACCCACACACAGCTGGCGCAAAAGGTCCACCGCCTCAACACTGAGGGCAGCAGGGGAGACAGGGGCAGCAGTGCCTGGGGGGAAGGACACTCTACCCTTCTTACTGCAGCAGGAACGGGCAGCACTAGTGGTAGTAGCCGGGAGGGTGAGCACAGGACGATGTGTGGTGGAAGAAGAGGCAGATTTCCCACTCCCTGTGCCTGCCAACATCGAGGAGTCACCGCTAGAGTCAGATGATGTTGAGGTTGGTGTTTCTGGGTGTGAGTCTTCCAGGACACTCCTGTCCCCCTCCGAGGCGCTGGGCACATCAGTGTCACTGAGCTCATGTGTAGCAGTCGTGCCAGATGCCTCACCACTGGTGTCCGTCCCCTGTCCTTCTGTGCCCTCGGTAGATGCTGCAAAAGAAAGAGACGTAGGTTTAGTACAGTGCCCTACTCACAAACATCATATGCAACCAAAGCAACATAACTGGAATATGATACCACCATGTAGCACACCACCCAGTGCAGTCTGCATGTGCAAGCTTTATGCAAAAGTCAGAAGATGCATGGAAACATGACTAGTTGGCATTAATGACCCATGTGACGTTCACACTGCCAAATAGCTGGCCCGTGCCTCCTAGTTACCTGACATACTGATTCCTGTAAGCATACCTACTTGCCTGTAGGTGAGATAGATGTACATCTCAACATGTTGTCACAGTCACATATGGAGTCACTTTAAGGGGATAACACAGATACTGACTCCAGAATGTCCTCATACCATGGCCATGAGCTACTGATGTCCACCATGTTGTGCTTTGAAGCGCAATGACCCTTGCACATTGTTGGCAGATGTGTAGTTCTCACAATTCCAAAGTCAGGCACTGCATACATCGACGTAAGCACACTAAGATGAGGAACACAGCTGTTCACTCCCTGGTGATGTCTATGACACCCATAATGCAGCAGATGGCATGAGGCCACATCTTATCTTGCAATGTCAAGGGCCATTATTTTAAACACATGAGAAAGTACATGTAGCAAAAATGCATGTCAGCTGCACTCAACACAGAGGCCACTTACAAGCCATTGCATCACACTGGAAACATCACAGAGCTCAACACTGGCGCAGGGTTGGGATACATGCAGTCACTCACACCCAAAGTCACCCTTTGCAAAATACTCACCCCCAACTTGCTGCTGATGGGCCCTCAAAAGTCCATCCAGCTCTGGCTGTGTCACAGCCAAGATGCAGGCCATTAGTGGTGTCATGCTCCTGCGCGACAACCTTCCAGTCTGAGGGAGCAGCCCCAGCGTCATCTCTGCCACGTTTTTGCTCAGCCGGCAGATGTCATCCCACCTCTTGTGACAGTGTGTGTGCCATCGGTTTCAGACACCCAGAGCCCGCACCTTGCGTGCAATGGCCCTCCATAAGGCCTTACGCTGGTGGACTTTAAGCAGCAGGCATGGGAGACAAGAAGAGGCAGTTTCAGGGACAATGGGCCATGTTCCACTGTGTCTCAGGTCAGGAGCATGCAAACACTTAGCACAGCTGTACAGAAACCTTGAGCAGAGGCCCTACAACATGACACGTAGTACATTTGCATCAGATAATCGGATTGAAATGCATTTAGGTATGAGGGTGGACACAGAACCTGGCCATCTCACACACATGCAGAATGGCAGCACACAAAGCAATGTGAAGAAGGCCGTCATCTGTGATGCAGTATGTGAGGGAGCAAGATATACATCATGTTGGAAATGATGTGTTGGGGAAGACTCACTGTCTCCAACACTACACACCCCTCAATGTCCTTGGCCTGTGAGTGGCTCACTGTGTCGTGGATGTCACATCTAGAGACATGATCTTACATTCTCACACCCTTCTCACAAGGTCTGTCTTGTGCAATAATCAGGCCTAAGATAGCTCATTGAGTGACAGGGCGGCAGACAACACATATGTCGCACTCTGTCCATTTACTGATGGGTCCCTGTCAAATTGGGCAGTATCTGTGCAGGCCAGGGGGACTCACACTGAGGTCAAACCTGGCCCATCGGAACAATCACATGCATGTACAACATGAGAGGTCAAACAGTGCCTACACATGCGAGTCAGTACACATCATGTAATCAATGGAAGGAGGATGTTTCAGAAGTACATCACTCTGATGTGTCATAGGCGATTTCCCACCAAGAGTGTCACCCCCAGGCATTTCGATCTTGTGCATAATGCTCACATATCCATGGTGACAATATGAAAAGTGTACACACATCCTTCAGTACCCTCTGGATGAAACACATTTGAAATGTCCCAAATGAGCACGCGAAAGGCGAATGGACTCTGACATCCATTAGCACAGGCAATGTTTGTTCTGACTTACACTCTCCAAACCAGCAGTGTTACTGTATGTCTGCAAAGACACTGCATGTCCCTCCCATCCTTCAATACAGCCATGGATCTGTGGCAATAAGGCTACACACCCCTTTGACATGAAGTCAGCATGCTAGGCAGTGTATCACACAAACTTGCACTCACAGGCACATACTACAGCAGAGCAACATCATGTGAGCACTCTTTGCACTCTCCAAATTTCACTCTCAAACACTCACCATAATATCAGGAGCACCATATAGCCTCCCGTAGTGTGTAAGCACCTCGTCCACCAGGACCTCCAGATCCTGTGTGGTGAAGGGACGGGCCCTGATGTTCTCAGTTCTCGCCATCACTGGGTCCAGGAGACAGGAACAGCAGCAGTTGGGGATGAAGAATGGCAGGCAGCAGTGTCTGGATGCAGTGGACATGTGTGGCTCGCTCACAGACAGATATAGCCCCCTGGGGTTGTTTCAGTGGTACTCAGCTGCTGCAATTGGTGTTCCAGATCAGCTTTTTTCAAATGTAACCAATGACCGGCCCCGCTGTAGCGGAGGACGCCTACCGCGATTTTCAAAAGTGTATTCCACTAGCGCGATTGCGGTTCCCATTGGCTGAATGGGCATGGGCATTGGCGGTGTCCCAACGCGGGGCCCAGGTGGTCGCTTCCGCAATCGTGCATCTTACAATTGTATCCAAAGACCGGCCCCGCGGTAGTGGAGCACGCCTACCGCGATTTTCAAAAGTGTATTCCACTAGCGCGAGTGCGGTTCCCATTGGCTGAATGGGCATGGGCATTGGCGGTGTCACACCGCTGGGCCCAGGCGGTCGCTTCCGCAATTGTGCATCTTCCAATTGTATCCAATGACCGGCCCGCGGTAGCGGAGCACACCTACCACGATTTTCAAAAGTGTATTCCACTAGCGCGATGGCAGTTCCCATTGGCAGAATGGGCATGGGCATTGGCGCTGTCACACCGCGGTGCCCAGGCGGTCGCTACTGCAATCATGCATCTTACAATTGTATCCAATGACCGGCCCGCGGTAGCGGAGCACGCCTACCGCGATTTTCAAAAGTGTATTCCACTAGCGCGATGGTGGTTCCCATTGGCTGAATGGGCATGGGCATTCCCAGGCGGTCGCTACCGAAATCGTGCATCTTACAATTGTATCCAATGACCGGCCCGCGGTAGCGGAGCACGCCTACCGCGATTTTCAAAAGTGTATTCCACTAGCGCGATGGTGGTTCCCATTGGCTGAATGGGCATGGGCATTGGCGGTGTCACACCGCGGGGCCCAGGCGGTCGCTTCCGCAATCGTGCATCTTACAATTGTATCCCATGACTGGCACCGCGGTAGCGGAGCATGCCTACCGCGATTTTCAAAAGTGTATTCCACTAGCGCGATGGCGGTTCCCATTGGCTGAATGGGCATGGGCATTGGCGCTGTCACACCGCGGTGCCCAGGCGGTCGCTACCGCAATCGTGCATCTTACAATTGTATCCAATGACTGGCCCCGCGGTAGCGGAGCACGCCTACCGCGATTTTCAAAAGTGTATTCCACTAGCGCGATGGCGGTTCCCAATGGCTGAATGGGCATGGGCATTGGCGGTGTCACACCGCGGTGCCCAGGGGGTCGCTACCGCAATCGTGCATCTTACAATTGTATCCAATGACCGGCCCGCGGTAGCTGAGCATGCCTACCGCGATTTTCAAAAGTGTATTCCACTAGCGCGATTGCGGTTCCCATTGGCTGAATGGGCATGGGCATTGGCGGTGTCACACCGCGGTGCCCAGGCGGTCGCTACCGCGATTTGGCATCTTTACATTGGTGCCAATGACCGTGATTGCGGTGGCGGTGCACGCTTGGGGCACCTATGGACACATCATGCTGTAGCAATGGCAAAGGCCAGTTCTCATCATTGAACACTCCACACTTACAATGTATCATGCCACCAGATAGTTAAATTGAATGCTAGTGTGACATTCAACTCACTGATGTCTACACATGCCATGTCAGTGCACTGGAGTACATGCATTGGCATGTAGTCCCTCACATGTCACTGATGATGTTGTTGTGCATGTACACAGATCTGTTGTGTGATGGACTCTCAAATATGGAAACATGTCAATGTGTGAGATGGCTAAGCAACACACAGTAATGATGGACTGACTACTTAATGGGCCTACTTCACTGTGTAGTTTGCTGAACTCATGTTGATACCTGATCTTAATGCACACACTGTGCTCATTGTGTCATTAATGTGTGCCCTGTCCAACTCACGCAAGAAGGTGTGGCAGGTACAGCAGCTACGTAGGAGACAGCAGTGTTGCAATTTCAGACATGTGCTGTGTCAAGTATTCTCAGGGCTGGTGACACAAGATGTCGGAATGTCCCATTTCACATTCATATAGTCTGAATCTGTCTCGGGTGTAGTCAGTTTGTACATACTGATCACGTGTACAACTACTTGGGGTCAAGTTGTCTCTGCATGTGACTTGTGCTGTAAGCTGTTGTTTCAGGCCAGTCATTGTTGGCGCTGTGTCAGTCAAGACGTTAGATGTTGGACACATCTCATAAGTAGTTGTATTGACAAGTGTCCCCTTTTATCTTATGTAGGAGGCGACCAAATGTGCATCGGCCATTCACCTTGCTGGTGGACATGGAGGATGTGCACATCATCCGTAAGTTCCGTTTGGATCGGCAAACCCTCCAAGACCTATGTGCTCAGTTGGAGCCCCATCTGAGGCCTCGCAGGACATATCCAACTGCTGTGTCACCAACATGTAAGGTGATGGCCGTCCTGCATTTCCTTGCAACTGGCTCGTTCCAGTACACGGTGGCCAGCGCAGGTGGGATGTCGCAGGCAATGTTCAGCATGGTGCTATGGGATGTCCTGTCCGCTATGATGGTATACAAGGACACCTACATCCATTTTCCACGGAGACAGGAATTGGCAGCTGTGAAGGGTGATTTTATGCCCTTGCCCACATCCCTAATATTGTTGGTGCCATTGACTGCACCCATGTTGGCCTGGTTCCGCCACAGGCATGTGAGCACAACTACAGGAATAGGAAGCATACCCATTCCATTAATGTGCAGGTTGTATGCCAGGCAGATATGATCATCGCACATGTCTGTGCCAGATTCCCTGGCTCAGCCCTTCGACTCCTACATCCTGCGTAACAGCATCGTACCACAGATGATGGCAAATCTGCATCCTGACCGTGCGTGGCTTGTAGGTGAGTTAGCTGAGTCAAGTATTGTGCTGTATGTATGCTGTCCGCAGCTACAGTCATATTACTAAATTGTTCTGTGTATCTGACACCTAGGTGACTCTGCATATCCCAACCGGCCTTGGTTGCTGAGCCCACTGCGGAATCCCAGGACCCCGGGTGAAGTCAGCTACAATGTGGCCCATGGGAGGACATGTTGTGTGGTGGAGCGCACATTTGGGCTTCTGAAGTCACGGTTTCGGTGCCTGGACAGGACCGGAGGTGCACTGATGTACTCTCCCAAAACGGTGTGCCAGATAATTGTTGCATGCTGCATGCTCCACAACCTGGCCTTGCGCAAGGAGATCCCCTTGCTCCTGGACTATGATGCGCCGCAGATTCCCCCCCTGCAAACCCACACATGTCCAGTGACGAGGATAGTGGAGAGGAGGAAGGTGTCGACCTGCGCCAACAGATCATCAACCGCTACTTCCCTTGAGTGTGAGTAACATTGTACAACAGTGCCATTGTCTGCTGTCTTTGATGGTGGTTATGAGGCCGAGAGGGGCTTTTTGACTGCTGCCTGTTGTTGGCTCTGTGCTGATGGCTGATGTGTGTGGCACAGTGTAGTCCTAACCAGTTACATGATGTCTATGTTGAGATTGTTTCTCCTTGTGATGTGTGCTGGTTTGTGTACCTTGATGACTAGTGTTGTGTACTGGCTGTGATGCCAACACCTGACGAGTAAATGTCGTTCTCTTGTGTCTCTCTAGGTCCCTTCAGACTCTCAATGCCTCGTCGCGATCTGAGCTTCTGGTACATTGTGTTCTGACTCAACATTGTACATATTGTGATAAACATGGAGCTGACACAAAGACATAGGTGTGTAAAGAGTGTTTATTTACATTGAGTGGTTGTGACAGACAAGTGATGTTTCAAGAAATGGTGCTAAGTGAATCAATGAGTTGTCAGTGATGGCAAACAAGACAATAGAGTAGTCACCACATTGATGAGGTGGCACAGTCCAACAGACACCTGCCATCAACATGGCAGTGTGGGTAAGGATAGTCAACAAAGTCAATGTCAAGGTGTACAGAGGTGCTATCATGGATGTCTCTTTGATTTGCGTTTGGCTGGTGCTTTGACACTTGATCCTCCCGTGGTGTTTCTCGGACGGCCCCTCTTGCGTTTTCCAGGGGGGGCTCCTGCTGCGGGGTCAGCGGTGTTTGAGGAGTCATCCTGTTGCTTCTGACCCCTCTCTTTGGCCGCAGCTAGGCTGGTGGGGGGTTCACCCTGCGGGCCACTGGAGGGGGGTTGAGCCGTAGTTTGGGCCACAGGTCTGTCCCTCAGAACACCCACGAGCTGGCCCAAGAGGTCCACGATTTGGCCCATACGCGTGTCTATGGATCTCAGCAGCAGGCGGAGCTCACGTGATTCTTCCAGAGCCTGGCCCGTGTGTCCCTGGGCTTGTTCGTAGGCCCCAAGGACTCTGGCGATGTTGGCCAGGGCTTCGGTCCCAGTGTCCGCTCGATTTTGTCCCCCAGTTGCCCTCCCACCTGCCCTGCTGCCCCGGACCTGTGGCGTTGCCACTCGACGTACCTGTAGGCTCTCCCTGCCCTCCTCTGATTGTGTGATGGGGTTGGGAACCACTGAGGCAGGGCGAGTGTTGCAGGCAGCGGTGGTGGTTGAGGCCGCACATGTCGTTGCAGCAGGGGTCAGCGCGGTTGTTGTTGCTGGGGTGGTGGTGGTGGGGACAGAGGGGGCCTGGGACGTGGTGCGCCCTGGCAGTCCGGACGGGCCAGGTCGGTGCTCCTCATCCGAGAAACTTAGGGAGTCTGCATCCGAGAGTCCATGTTCCGAGTGTGGAGACTGGCTCTGCAGGTTGGTGTTGTCTTCTGCAGCAGTGAGTTGTTGATCTCCTGTTGGACAGAGGTGAAATGGTCATTAAAGTGCACCCCACAAGCATGGTGTTAGATGTTTGGATGTTACATGTGTTATAAAACAAAGTTTACATTGTTTTCACTTTGTATGGCTTCAAGGTACTGCACATCATGCCATGATGTGTGGGTACATACATTACTTGTCCATGGTGTGACATGTAAATAGGTACCATGTTCCACATACAGATTGTGTGATTACAAGAACATGTCATCATCTACCGACTTGCAGCCCATCAACTTTATGTGATTTGTCTTTTTGGTTTGCTCTGCAATGAAGACGTTACATCTGAGCAAGAACTAGCCATTGTAATCTTCTGCATACCTTTGTGTTATCACGTACTTTACTTTCTTTCAGCAACTGACCATGCATGTTTTGTGTTCATATGGGCCTTCATGCTCTGCCACCATGGCACTTGCACATAGCATTCCGTGCTGGACATGATTGTGCCCTGAATTTCTTCACAATGTGACTTGCTGGCTTAACGTTACGTTTCTGTGACAGTTAGATACGCTTGGCTGTCTGCACACAGGAAGTGACTATTGGATGTATGCCATGTTGGGTGACATGTGAGGGGTGGGGTGGTTATATGGCTCCATGCTTTTTGAGAGGATTGGCAGGGTGCATGCACTGTCTACCTACCTGTACTGTGACACAATTGAGGGGAATTGCTGCCACATGGTTGTGGGTGTGGGGAGTGCTCCATCCTGGTGAGCTTTGGGACAAGGGGGCCTGGTGGGAGTTGTAGTGCAGGCTTCCCAAACACAACCACCCCCTCCCTGTTGAGATGGCTACCTTCTTGTTAGTTTGATGAGGGGAATGCAATGTCTACCACTTGCTTCTGGGCGGGGTGGGGGAGTGCTCCATCCTGGTGTGCTTTGGGACAAGGGGGCCTGGTGGGAGTTGTAGTGCAGGCTTCCTAAACACAACCACCCCCTCCCTGTTAAGATGGCTACCTACCTGTTAGGTGAAGGTGGGCAATGCAATGGCTGACACATGCTTCTGGGTGTGGTGAGGGAGTGCTCCATCCTGGTGTGCTTTGGGACAAGGGGGCCTGGTGGGAGTTGTAGTGCAGGCTTCCCAAACACAACCACCCCCTCCCTGTTAAGATGGCTACCTACCTGTTAGGTGAAGGTGGGCAATGCAATGGCTGACACATGCTTCTGGGTGGGGTGTGGGGAGTGCTCCGTCCTGGTGAGCTTTGGGACAAGGGGGCCTGGTGGGAGTTGTAGTGCAGGCTTCCCAAACACACCCACCCCCTCCCTGTTGAGATGGCTACCTTCCTGTTAGTTTGATGAGGGGAATGCAATGTCTGCCACTTGCTTCTGGGTGGGGTGGGGGCAATCCTGGTGTGCTTTGGGACAAGGAGGCCTGGTGGGAGTTGTAGTGCTGGCTGCCTCTACACCTGCCCCCTGGTAATATTGCTAGCTACCTTTGGGGTGAATCAGAGGGAGTGGATGTTAGAACTGTGAGAAAGGTGTTGGGGAGAGTGTGGTGCACATGCATGCATTTTGACCTGGGAGGTGTAGCTTTGTAGTTGTGCAAGACAGTACATAGCAGTGTGATGGTAGACATTTGTTGATACTTACCAGCCTCCACTCCCCCGGGTATTCCTGTGAGAATCTCTGGATGCAGTATGCCAAGCACCTTCTCCTCCCATGCCGTGAATGTTCGTAGTGGAATGGGAGGGCCACCGCCAGTCCTCTGAGCCAGCTCACGGTTCTAGTTGTTCTTCTCTTTCACCTTGCTCTTGAGGTCATGTCACCGCCTCATGATCTCCTTCTTGGTGAGCGTGATGGTCCCTACTGCCTTGACCCTGCTGACTATCCTTGCCCACATTTGCGTTCTGGTGGCTAATGGTGTCTGTTGGACAAGGTTTCCAAACAAATGTGGTTCTACCCTGATTACCTCATCTACCATCACTGACAACTCATTGTCTGTGAATGTGAGCATTTTTGTCTGTGCCATGGTGTGTGATGTGCAAATGGGTTAAAGGTGCAGGTGTGGAGGAGGTGGTGGTGATGTGTGTGGTGTATGTGTTGTTGTGATGGTGTGATGTGTGCAGATTTGCCTATCCTTTGTGCTGTGGGGTTGGACCCTTCAGTTGTGGAGTAGTGCAAAGGATTATGGTCAGGGAAGGGGCTGGTTTTATACTCAGCAATGTGGGTGGGTCAAAATGGTGTATTCCTGTCAGGTGTGTTGTGTGGATTGACCTGGGAATTGTATTTTTTTGGTGCCATGGGGATGTGTCATTGGGGTGTGTTAGGTGGTTTTTGAGGCTGAGCCAGGTTAATTGCCACACTTGGTAGCCTTGTTGTGTGTTTTGTTGTCGTCCGCCATTGCTGTTCCGGAGCGAGCGTGGCGGTGGGTATTCAACCGCACTTCCGCCGGCTCTCCCATTCATTGATGCTTGTGATCGCGCCAGTCGCAATGCAACGGCCCTTCCGCCGGCTCTCCCATTCACCAATGGTTGTGATCGCGGCGGTCGGTAAAGAGCTGATCGTTCTGCTGTCACCGCAATGGTATCCGAATTCATCATGCGGTCACTCCACTGGCCGTGCGGCGGTTTCGGGTGTTTCCGCTGCAGGACTGACCGCCGCGGACGGATTTTTACCTGCTCCCTGCGGTGTTTGGTGCATTCCGACAGCCGCAGTCGGATTTTTCTGGCGGTTCATCCTAATCTGACCGCCGGTTTTCCCGCGGTACATGCGGACAGTTAATTTCCGCTTCCACGGCAGTCGGAGTGCTTTTCCGCCCAGCATCGTAATCGGGCCCTTAATCTCACAACAAACATAAAATCCAAACATTACATACACTATAAACTACCTAACTACCTTTGCCCTACTCCAAAATTAAGCCTAAAATCAATTAAATTAAACTTACCTTAACCAAGGAGACGCAGCTTCCAACCGCAAGCTTCTCCCTTCAGAAATGACCTAAAACAACACAGATAGCATAGAAAATAGAACTTAGTTTAAAAAACAGCGGCCTAATTGAAATAAGAAAAATACTTTTCTACATTAAACTCAATGTACATTAGACATGTTATACAAAAAATCTTGCAAAAAGACTTATTAATATTAGTAATGTGAAAAATGTTTTTTCTTTTCTATTTAAAATTGTAAAATTATAATAGTAAATATTAGAACACAAATAATATTTATTATTATACATTAAAAAAAATTGTTAACTTATCATTGTAGGAAAAAAATTGTACTGCTTGCTAAACATGTGAAAAACTGTATTAATGTTAAAAAAATATTTTTCTTTTACAAAATGCTTTCTTAGCTTTATAATATTGTTTATAGATACAATTTAAATAATATTATACAAAATATAATATTATTTATTAGGAATTATGAAAATGATATAAAAAAGTTATACAATGGAAAAAATGTTACAGAATATATGTTATGAATAATGTACAATATATGTAAATTATGTAATGCATATTTACAATATAAATAAATATTGTATAACTGTTACCAAAAAAATATGTTTTAAAAAAATCTATTAAAACAAGTAGATAACTTCATCTTTTATTTGTAAAAAACTTACATATTTACCAACTTCTCCATTATATAAAACATAAAAATGTTTCATACTGACTATACTTAAAAACTATATATGTATGTTTAAATATGTACTAAATACGTAATGTATCCAAAAATAAAAAATTTATTATTATTTCTGTTCATAACAATATATATCAAAAATTATAAATCAAATAAAATGCATAATATTTCTTTCCTTGAGTCTTTGAATGAAAATAAAGACATACATAAAATATAAATATTGTTCTGTATTTATTTCCTATATTATTTTTATTATTCTATATTCGCAATAAAATAACTGTCTTACATTGACTTGCTCTTATAAATCAATTTTTTTAATACACATATATAACATACTATTACCACTTAAACATACATTTGTTTTCATTAACCTGCTCCAAAATAAACAACTAGTTTTTTATCATTCCCACTCCACACTATGGGGGTCATTACGATGACGTGCGGTGGCGATCCGCCCGCCATTCCCCTCCGCCCGCATGCCATTTCCCCCCCGCCACATTTCGAAGGTGGGGGGAGCCCGGCGGACGGAAAGACCGTCTGCCGGTTTTCCGCCGGTCAAATAGGTGACCGGGCGGAAAAGGGCACTAATATGGTGGCGGTGTCTGCAAGACACCGCCATCCATATTAGGATGGTTGCGGAGAGCAGCCTTTCCATGGCGGCAACGCCGCCATGGAAAGGCATACGGTCTTTGCTATTGGGGGCCTGTTGCGGGCCCCCAGAGTGTTGGGGGGTGGGGGATGCACATGGGGGGTACCTATGGTACCCCCCTGCATTGGCATGGACAAGGTGGCAGGCACCGCGCAGTGCCTGTCACCTTGTGCATGCCAATGCACGACGTGCATTCCAAGCATTGTGGCGGGCGGTGCCCGCCACAATGTTGGGAATTGGGGATGCCACCGTGGCGGTGGCATCCTAATACTCGCGGCGGGACCGCCGCTCCTATGGCGGACGGTCCCATTCACCGCTACGGTGGCGGACGGACTTTGTCCGCCCGCCATCGTAATGGACCCCTATATTAACTCAGGGAAAGTGCTTGACAATAAACATATATAATTTACTCATCCCACTCTAAACTATATAAACTCATGGAAGGTACTGGACACTAAACATATAAAATTTACTATTTCCCACTCCAAACTATATAAACTCAGGGAAGGTGCTGGACACTAGACATATATAATTTACTATTCCCACTACAAACTATATAAACTCAGAGAAGGTGCTGGACACTAAACATATATAATTTACTATTCCCACTCCAAACTATATAAACTCAGGGAAGGTGCTGGATACTAAACATATATAATTTACTATTCCCACTCCAAACTATATAAACTCAGGGAAGGTGCTGGACACTAAACATATATAATTTACTATTACCACTCCAACCTACAAAAAGTCCACTCCAAACTATATTAACTCAGGGAAAGTGCTGGACAATAAACATATATAATTTACTATTCCCACTCCAAAATACAAAAAGTCAGGGAAGGCACTGGACACTAAACATATATAATTTATCATTCCCACTCCAAACTATATTAACTCAGGGAAAGTGCTGGACACTAAACATATATAATTTACTGTTCCCACTTCAAACTATATTAACTCAGGGAAGGTGCTTGACACTAAACATATATAATTTACTATTCCCACTCCAAAGTACAAAAAGTCAGGGAAGGCGCTGGACACTAAACATATATAACATACTATTTCCACTGCACATTATATTAACTCAGGGAAGGTGCTGGACACTAAACATATATAATTTACTATCCCCTCTCCAAACTATTTTAACTCAGGGAAAGTGCTGGACAAAAAACAGATAAAATATACTATTCCCACTGCAAACTAGAAAAAGTCAGGGAAGGGGCTGGACACTAAACATATATAAATTACTATTCCCACTCCAACATACAAAAAGTCAGGGAAGGAGCTGGACACTAAACATATATAATTTACTATTACCACTCTAAACTATATAAACTCATGGAAGGTACTGGACACTAAACATATATAATTTACTATTTCCCACTCCAAACTATATAAACTCAGGGAAGGTGCTGGTTACTAAACATATATAATTTACTATTCCCACTCCAAACTATATAAACTCAGGGAAGGTGCTGGACACTAAACATATATAATTTACTATTACCACTCCAACCTACAAAAAGTCCACTCCAAACTATATTAACTCAGGGAATGTGCTGGACAATAAAGATATATAATTTACTATTCCCACTCCAAAATACAAAAAGTCAGGGAAGGCACTGGACACTAAACATATATAATTTATCATTCCCACTCCAAACTATATTAACTCAGGGAAAGTGCTGGACACTAAACATATATAATTTACTGTTCCCACTTCAAACTATATTAACTCAGGGAAGGTGCTTGACACTAAACATATATAATTTACTATTCCCACTCCAAAGTACAAAAAGTAATTCAACTTTTTACTTTTTCCAATTTTTTTTAAATTTTAAACATAACTCCACAAAAATATCCGCAATACCCACAAAATCAGATTATTAATATATATTTTTTATTAATATTTGTAATTTTTTTTAAATTCGTTTTCTTTTTTTTTTTTTCAAAACACTCCCTCCCTCATCCCCTATAAACCCAACATCCCACTCCTAAAAAACATTTTTAAATTTATTTTCTATGATTTAAATGTTTTTTAAATATTACATTTTTTTAAAAATACTCCCCACCCTTATCCCCTATAAACCCAATATCCCGCTCCTAAAAACATTTTTTAAAGTGTTTATTAATTAATATTTTTTTTAATTTTTTAATTTTTTTATCAACACTCCCCACCCTCATCCCCTATAAACCCAACATCCTGCTCCTAAAACACATTTTTAAATTTCTTTATTATTATTTACATTTAAAAAAAATAAAAAATAAATGTTTAAAACAGTTACCACCCTTATCCCCTATAACCCCAACATTCCGCTCCTAAAAAACTATTTTAAATGTCTTTAATATTACTTAAAAAAAAAATGTAATTACATTTTTTTTTAAAACACTCCCCACCCTTATCCCCTACAAACCCAACATCCCGCCCCTAAAACAATTTTTCAATAAAACATATCCAATTTATTAAAAATTATTATTATAATTACAATTATATACTATAAAAAAATACACTACATTTACAAAATCGATATTTTTTTATAACGATATTTTCAAAATAAATATTTTTAACAGCGATATTTTATACAACACTCTAAATCGATATTTGTGACATTGATATAATAAACCACGATCTTTTTGACTATCGACATTAAAAACTCGATATTATGATATAACAATATTTTAAACTCAATATTATGTCTACTTACCTTCTGAAACGCAGGGCTGCACTGTATTTACAACAATACGGTGCAGCCCTGCGTTTCCCCCTGCGCTGGGACTAATTTCAGCTGCCTAGCGCCAACACAGTCACCCTTGCACTATAGTGCAAGGGTATTCCTGCGTTGAGGGGTATAATCATTTCTGTGCAGGAAGGTGGCCTTTTTGGCTAAAGTTCCCTAAAACTTTTTGCTTTCCCCCTAGACCGTTTTCCTGACAAAGAGTGCCAATTTAGATGCTTTGGGTACTTTGCCACTGCTGATCAGTGTCAAAGTACAGTAGTTCCCTGTGTAAAGTGTAATGGTAATTGGTTGGCCATGATTGGTATGTTTGCCTTACTAGTAGAGTCCCTACTGATGTGCACTGTGTGTGCCAGGGCTAGTAATGCAAAGGGTGCGTGGAGAAGGGAACTCAGGCCTGCAGTGTAGGGCCTGCGCGCAGTTTGCTAAGTTAGCATGTTGTCCTGACAAGCGCAACCACTTGTCAGGCCTTACTTTCCCTTTTGCGTACACAGTGGGCACCCCTGTGGTAGGTCCCAGGTAACCCCTGGGCAGGGTGCCGTGTAAGTAAAAGGCAGGACATATACTGAGGTGTGTGTTATGTCCTGACAGTGAAAAACACCCCATTTCTGTTTTTCACTGGTGAAAGGCCATTCTGCCCATAGGACAGAATGGGGAGGCTGGGTATTGTGTTTGTTAGCCTAGTTTCCCATAAGTTTAAAATGGAGAGGTGAAGTTTGGTATGTATGAACTCACAGCGTCATAACCCATCTTTCTATGAAAGTGGTTTTGTCACTGTGTGTTCAGAAGCCGCTCTTTTAGAAAGTGGCTGAGTTTTGTGCTTTAGGCATTTCTGTGTGTCTCTGTTGAATTTGGATTGACTGTCTGGATCTGAGAGGGGAGGGGGTGAGATGGCACCAGGCTGACCTGCAGCTGGAGAGTATGCGAGGAGAAGCCCCGCGAGGTGAAGAGGCCTGGGTTGCGGCTATAAAACAATTGACCCATCTCCTGCTGAGTGATTAAGGATCCAGACCCCCAGTATCAAAGGGAGAAAGGTGACACTGCGAGGGAGACACCCAGAACTGATTTAGGCAGGGATCAGGGACCCCTGAGCACAACGAACCTCAAAGACATTTAGGGGTATAACTATGAGAGCTGAAACCCCTGAACGTTGGAATGAAACAGAAATGGATTGAGACTGAAAAGGCTTGGACCCATTCTGTGGTCAAGGGGAACCTCTGCTAAAGAAGGAGCAACTGAAGAGACTGCTGTGGAAAGACCAATCCTTGCTTCGTGATCTGGGGCTGGTCTGCAGTTTGCTGTTCTAACTAAGGGAGAGGCTGTTGGGACTGTGCTTGGAGGCGCTGGGTCCCCCTGCTTGAAGAAGACTGTGCTTTGTGCTGTGTCTTGTAACCCCAAGGGCCCGAGGAGAGCTGGCTCCCTGTTTGGAAACACAGGAACATAAAAGTTTCCGGAGAAGTTTCAAGCAACGCGGTGGGCGCGTGTTGTGGCAGCTTGAGACCCTCAGAAGGTGTGCCCTGTGATCTTGGACACACGGAGGAGAAGCGAGACTCGGACGCGCTGGGTGCGTGTCATGGTGCACAGGAGGCGTTGGTGAAGAGCGCCTGGTGAACGTGTGCATCGACGGAGGAGTGAGTCTCGGATGCGCAGGGTGCGTGTCGTGGTGCACAGGAGGCGTCGGTGAGGAGCGCCTGGTGAAGTGTGCACTGGAGGTGAAGTGAGACTCGGACGCGCAGGGTGCGTGTCGGGGTGCACCGCAGGCGCTGGTGAAGAGTGCCTGGTGAGCAGGTGCATCGGAGGTGAAGAGAGTCTCGGACGCGCTGGGTGCGTATAACGGTGCACTGGAGGCGTTGGCGAGGAGCGCCTGGTCAACGCGTGCATCGGAAGTGGAGTGAGTCTCGGACGCGCAGGGTGCGTGTCGGGGTGCACCGAGGCGTTGGTGAAGAGCGCCTGGTGATCAAGTGCACCGGAGGAGAAGCGAGGCTCGGACACGCTGAGCGTCTCGAGGTGCGACCGGAGGCGTTGGTGAAGAGCGCCTGGATATCGGGGCACCGGAATTGGAGTAAGTCTCAGTGAAGCAGTGTGCGTGCTTTGGTGCACCCTGGGACTGGGAGGTGATCGGCTGATCATCGTGTGCACCGGAAGAAAGTGAGTCGCTGCAGCGTGGTGAGCGTGTCTTGGTGTGAACTGAGACCGCAGGAAGGAGTGCCGGTTGAACGTGCACTCGGAGTCGACGTGAAGTCCCATCAGCGTTGTGTGTGTGGCTTCGTGCCAGAATAGACCCGGAGGGTGCGGTGGTGAACATGCACCCAGAGTAACGTAATCTCAGGGGCGTGGGGTACGTGTGCCCTGCAGCCGCCTGAGACCTTCCTAACAGTCGCGGCCCGGACCGGCAGCCCCGGAGGAGCTGAGCTGCCAGACTGAGCCGCTGAGGCCCATTGAGAAAGTTCTGCACGAAAGGCCTAGTTCATTGAAGGAGGAGAGGAGAGTGGGGTCGCGCCCCCCAGGTAACGTGGATCACTGCCTGGGTGGGGTGCGGGCTCAGAGGGACACTCTCTTGGCCTCTCCGTATTTCTGACGACGTGAGCCTTTGCTTCGGCTCAGATTGGGGCCCGTACTGACCAAGGAGTGGTGGTCCTGGGGCCCCAGTGGGAAGCTGTACTTCATTTCATCGTGAATACGTGTGGGGGGCAACTGTTATCGAAGAGGCTGACTGTCGTAATACACATTGCCAATATTGCTGCTAACGTACTGCCGGACTGTCTTATGACGCCTGACATTATTTCCGCCTAACGAAGAACACGATTGTAGCGCTACGCATTGCATTATTTCTCCCTTGCAAAGTACAGGATTGTAGCGGCCCGCATTGCATTATTTCGTCATTGCAACGTACATGATTGTAGCTACGCATTGCATTATTCCTTAATTGCAAAGTACCTGATTGTGGCGACGCGCATTGCATTGTTTCTTCATTGCAAAGTATGTGATTGGGGTGTGACGCATTGCATTATTCCTTCATTGCGCAGTACATGATTATAGCGGTACGCATTGCATAATTTCTCCCATTGCAGGTACCGGAGTGTATTGTTACGCATTGTATTATTTCTCCTGTGCCCGGCACAGGATTGTATCGTTACGCGGAGCACTATTGTTTGTCCATTGCAACGTGTGTAATTCTAGCATTACGACCAGCATAGCGTTTGGAAAGCGGTGGTTGGGATTTGAACCTACCAGCCAGCCGGAATGAATATTACCCTTTATTATATGTTGGCTTTTGTAACAAGTGGTCTGATCGTATATCTTTCTATATAAAGTTTATACTCGTTTTATCAAACTCGTGTGGAGTCCATTTGTGGTGTCACCAGGGGGTTGCTGTGGGCGTGGTTGCACATACAGTACACTCGTGCCTTGGAGATAGGCCTGGCTGCTCGTGCCAAGTTACTAAGGGGGTGAGCAGGGCTATCTCAAACGGTGTCCTTACTTGGCCTAACGTTGAGTGGGGAGTCCCGGGTCGCGCATTTGTGACAGTGACGCGTGACGGGGACTCCGGCTTCCAACACTTCTGTTTCCCCTGGCCTAAGTACAGTGAACCTTGATCATAATGACCCTCAATCCTTCTGAATATGTGAGAAAAGTGAATTGTAGCATGAGCTAAATAAGGCAAAAACTGTGAGGGTAAAGGCTCTTCAAGTGTATAGTGGCTGATTGTGCTAGTTCACAAAATAATTAATTCCTTATTAATTAACACTGCAACCTTAGACATTTTAAGTGACAATAGGTCTGTATTTGAAAGGTTCTGTGGCTTAGAGGGCAAAGGAAGATGCCAACAGAAAGCATTATCACTCCATTTTTTTGCTGCTGGCAATTGTATTTGCAAGTGTTTGGAGGATTATGAGTGTGTTGGGGCGGCACTCAACTAAACTAGAGGTGAAAACATCTCTTATTCAGGAATAAACTAGAAAATCACAATGAGACTGTACATGTAATACAGCAATTTATTTACGGAAATCGTGGAATGTGCCAGTTCTTGGCACACTAGGGTTGTGGGTAGTTTAAACATGCTTTGTCAAAGCTCAGCTACAGGTAAATTAGATTGGCTGGTAGGTCTTCTGGGAATCGGTGAAAACGCTGGTGTTCACAGTGAGTCTATTTTGTTGTCAGAAATGTTTCCACTTGAGTCAACACAGGACACCTAGGTCAATTTTAAAGAATCACAGTCTGACCACCATCTTGTCCAACCAGCTGATCCTGGCATTAACCCAATGGGATCTCTCATAGTCGCACAAAGAGAATCTAAGCCTTTGCTGAACAGTGGTTGCTCTTTTTGCTAAATCCAAAAAAAGCAGGATCAAAGGAGCCTTATGCAGGACACCAGATTGGGCAACATAAATGTTGGACTTTTGGGTAACATAGATTTAGGGACTCATGTACAAAGTTTTAGCAATTCTCAAATCAGTTACAAACCTGTTCGCAAACTTTTAAATTGTGTTTCTTCAGGACAAACCACGGAAAATTAGGAATTCTTAAATTTGCACATAAACCTAAGGTCCTGATGTAAATCTTGGTGGAGAGGGAACTCCATCGCAATAGCATCGGAGTTCCCTCCTCACCAAGTCTATTGTCTGCCAGCTCGATTTAAATGCGGGCGGACCACAGTTTGACGATGGCTGTTAAACTTCTCCTACAGCCAGACAGAGTCAGGGCTGTAAGTGAATTGACTATATGTCCACCCTTTTAATTTGGATGGGTGGTAAGGGGTACTGAAAAGTGCTTAATACCCCCCTTGCCATCATAGAAAACTACTATTGTTTTTATTCTATGTTCAAAAAGAAAGCCCTGCTTTGGGATTTTCTTTCTGAATATAGAAAAAAATGTAACTTTTAGTTACAACACATTGGAAGGAATCACCTTAACAGTGGTTTCTGTGAATGCTTCAAATGTCTGCTGGCCCAACAGACAGTTCATAATTTGTTGGCTCAGAACCCCTGTCAGTAATGTACTCCGTCATCTTGGTGGGAGACGGCCTGACCGCCAAATAATAAACGGGACTTAAATATTTAAGCAGCGCAACCTACAGACCCCTATTTGGAATTTCTCGAATATGATTAATAATTTTCAAATAGTTCATTGCATACAAAGCATTCACAAATTACCATCAATTCGAAGCAGGTGGTAACCAGGTAGCAAAAATAAATGGCCACCTGAAATCCAGCTCAAACATCCACAATGGCGGCACTCTACATAATGGTAGTCAGGAGGCGTGTACTGGGAGTGGTATGACACGGGAGAAGAAGACAGGAGCACATTTTCAGGTAGCAAATTACTTTATTGGATTGAATAGAGGAGGAGGTATGTGGGACATACAACTCAGCAAGGCTCTTATTTTGAATGTCATTAATTACTTGGAGCTAATGCATGCAAGGTCCATCCCTGTGCATGTTCAGGTTTTATGCTCCTTCCATCCACTTGCTTCAAGGAGTTACCAAAAAACCGTGGCTTTTGCTGGTGAAACATTGCACAGTGCTTTGTCCAGGCTTCTTCAGAATGTTTTGGATGCAATGCTCTCCAGAATTAACACCAATATTCTTTCCAAATACCCCTGCCAATTTGCATTTAACTAAAGTGAAATTCTATGCAAGTTTCTAATTTCCTAACGTAATAGGATGTGTGGATGATACATAAATACTTACTTGCCTGCCCTCTGCTACTAAGTACCTATACAGAAGCAGAAATTGTCAACACTCCCTTAACATTCAAGTTGTGTGCAATTCGGAATATAGTATTACAAACATGCTCACCTGTTTCGCCATTCTTCACTCTTCAGTCATTTTGCCCAAGGAGACATGTAAGATAGCTATTGACTAAGTGATTATCTATATCAAATTTTACATATTCCAATTATGTATTACTTACACTAATGTTTTTATCTTACAGGCAACAGCACATTTGTCATTTGTCCTTGGATTATAACTCCATACTTACAGTTGATATCTGCAAGGTTAAGGCACTAAAATGCAGCCCACAAACAACCAGGACTGTAATTGAGAGAACATACTGAATTTTGAAGGGCAGGTTTAGATGCCTTCATAAAAGATGGAGTGCTTTGGAGTATACACTAGAGATTGCTTGCAAAATTAAAGCTGTGTGTGTTATTCTGCATAATAAACAAATGCAGAGTGGATTACTAGAGGAAATCATTGAAGAGGAACCTTAAGGCGTTGAGGGTCCCCCTCCTGATAACCTCACGTTTCCGTAGAATAAAAATCACAACTAATTATTTTTAAAGTAATTAAATTTTGGGGGAAACATACCTCAGCACACTTAAATATAAATGTGTTAATATATTTGTTTCCTGTTACTTCAGAATAATTTCACATTTTGTGAACAAAATAATAAATGAGCAACAAGTAAATGAAAACTTAAAATTATAGAATTTCATTACATGTTTATGTCAACATAAAGATTTGTTTCACTTTCTCTTAACTTAACTACCTGTTTGATAGGTTTTTGGCACCTGTCTACCTGTAGGTTTCACTTCCCCGCTTCTGCTTATACTATGTGTATTTAAAGTGCCCTCCTGGATTGAAAAATTACTGATGCTCAAACTATTAGCACTCTCCGTTAGTCTTAATTTGGATCTATAGCTTCCTATGTAATGTTATTTTAATATCACAATTTTGCCTACTTCATTGTGCTTGCAAATGTAAGGATATACAAAACAGATCTTGTACTTGACGTTAATTGCTCAACAGAGTGATTAAATAATTTAAGGTGAATATCAGAATTGCGTTGCCTATTCCTCTTTTCTTTACCCACTTTTATAAACATTTGGCATAGTGCTTGGACTGCATCTGCCTTGTCAGAAATACTGTTGGCCAAAGTTAGATAACCTGTATGATGTTTTTTAGTCTAACTCACTAACCCTATGTGATAAATCACATATGGATCTATGCTGTTTTTTTAACATTTAGCATAGCAAACTCTTATTTCCAAAAATATTGAGCTATTGTATAATTATGTTGTATAATTATTGTATATTTCACACCACAGAGGATCCACAAAGCCATCAGATCTTAAGATAATATCTGATTGGCTGCCACCACATAAACAAAGAAGTGGCAGGAGCCATTTTAGGCCTAAGATATAAGGCGGCAGGGTAGGGATGCCCTGTCTGCCTAGGCCTGGTGGTAGGGGTCCCTGGGGCCAAAAACAATCTTTTAAAAAATGTTACTGCAAATTTGTGGTCGATCTGTGAATCTGTGGAAACATTATTTTAAACAAAAGTGTGGGCTTCCATGCTTCAAACAATAAACCACTTCAGGTGGGCAAGGCCAGGGGAGCTGCATTTCATTTTATATAGGAGAGGGCTCAAGCCCCCTCCCCCCCAAGCCTCGCTAGGGCCCCCAACCCTTGGGGCCAATGCTGAATAAAAGAGGATGTGGCGTGCCGCCCCAATCTCTGAGCCTTAAAATGCACCAGGGACACCATTCCCTGGGTGCCGGAATTCACATTAAAGGGAGGGGGCATGTGGCTTCTCTTTCTGAGCCTCGTAAGACCTGGACATAACATTAAATGGGGCCGGCTCAGTTGTTGTCGCATGAACCCTTCCCAGGACATTATTCCCTGCCCGCGAGATGGTAGGCAGGGAAGACTTGGGTGCTCCCACCCAGCGGGAGCTGCAAAAATGCTCCAGCCAGGTGGGAGCACACATTTTTTTCACTGCCTGCCTTCTTGTGGGCAGGAAGTCAGAGATTCCTCTTACCAGGCAGGAGCAAAGAAGGTTCCTGCTGCACCCAGGATGGATCCATACAGAGAAGACGGTGGGCCCATAGGGGCCATGGGCCTCACCCATGACCCCCAATGTTGTGTGCTGTGGGTGTCCTGGGTGGGACAGGGGCACCCACCCTAGGCCTCAGGAGATTAGGTCCTCAGTGCTAGTATTGGTTCGGGGAAGGGGGGAGCATACTCCCTCCCCTTTAAATGAATGTTTGCTCCCGGGGATTAATTCCCAGGGACCAGTGTTATCTCTGGAAGGGGGTCACATACCCTCCTCCACTTTAAATGAATGTTGGTTCCAGGGGATGGGGTACCTAGGGCCAGTGTTGGGTCAGGGAAGGGGCTTGACACCTGCTCCCCTATGCTAATAAAAACAAAAGAATAGCCGGCTCCCGCTAGCACCCTCCGTGGTCTCCCATGCAGGGCGCCCAATAAAAATAAAAAGTGGTAGGTGTCCAAGGTGGATACAGGACACCCACAATAAGAATAAAAATAAAACATATACGAAAACTGAAAAATATGTGAGCCGCAACAGCTGCACATTTAATAATCATTGCTCCTAGCAAGGAGTGCCCCATAAAGCCCTAGGAATTTTTTCAAGCACATATATTCTTGGTGATGTTGCCCCTAGAAGAGAGAGGGGCACCACCAAACATTTCTTTAGTGTAGCAGCCCCCAACCATATTACATTGTTCGTTTAAAACATGCATGTCTTGGCTGACATTTATATATACACTTACCTACCCAATTCTTACCATGTGTGGTAAAGGTATGCAGTCACCTGCATTGTAAAGCCTGCGTCGTAAAGGTATTGTGTGGTAAAGAGATCGTTGTAAAGGTTACTTCCCTTCTAAGATTTGAAATATGCAAACCTAACAGCCATTCCTGAGAAGTTCAATTTGTCTGTATCACAGGTAACACCTTGAAGATTTTTTGACAAACTCCAGAGTGAGAAATTGGATTATTAGTTGAAGTAGATGTTAGTGCTCTTCAAGAAATAAAGACATTATTCCTTACAAGGCCCAATTATTTCTCAATAATTTAATCTTGAGTTCAACCCTTGGTAGCTGTAGCACAGAGCAGGCAGGCTTAAGTTAGGAGAAACTTGTAAAGCATTTATCAGTACTAAAACAGTTAAAGAGTAGAAAGCACAACAAAAATCACACTCCAATATAGAAATATAGACTAAATTTGAACGAGAAAATAGAGACTAAAATGACAATAATCTGATGACGGGGATGATAGTTCAAATTTTAGATGTTTCTGGCACCAAAAAACAAAAAGTGTCAGAGCAGGTCGGATGCAGGGACCAGGTTCACCCTCGTAAAAGTATGACTTAGTCGTTTTTCTGGAGAAAAGTCTTTGTTGATAAGGTTGTCAGCGGGACATGGTACAAACTCGATCTGAAGAAAGACATGCTGATGGTGGGCTGTTGAAGTGTGGGACCTCAGTGAGAGCCTTGGCTCCAGCAGGAAGTTTGAGGCTCTCAACGTCAAAAGGCGAAAACTCTAAGTGGGCATAGCCTGAAGTTTGGGCCCAGGAAGGTGTTGTCATCATCAGTTTGCAGCTCAGCTTTGGTCCCAGTGAAATCCTTTACGTTCGGCCTTAGAAAGATTTCTGAAGTCAGGATCCTTTCAGCAGGACAAACCACCAAGTTGATTCCGACTAGCAGTTCAATGTGAGCATCTGCAACTCAGGGGCGGTCTGGTGGTAGCCTCTGGTTCTTTTTGCAGAAAGTTCAAAAAAAGTTTCCAAGTGTTCAGTCTTGCAATTTTGAAGGGGGAAAGAGGACACTCTTAACACTAGGGTTCAGGGCCTTCTGGGTACCACTTGGGGGTTAGGCCTCAATCTCCCAGAAACCACCAGCAGGGTCCGGGTCACATCCAGCTGGAACTGGTCAGCTGGGCTGAGCAGAGATTTGGGCTTCTTTCAATTTATTCCTGGAGGTGAACAAGAGACTAGCCAGCTAGCCTTTGTAGTCCACTCTTCTGGTCCAGCCTGTGAGGGGTCCCTCTTCACAGGATAAACAGCAGGTGCAGTCATTCTTCTGTCTTTCACAGGTCCAGAATTGTTCTGAGAATGTACCCAGGGGTACCACTTTTATGCCTGTCACTAGCTTGTGGGCAGGTGAGACATCTTGACCAAAAGGGAAAACATTCCCAGGGCCTACCCTACGCACTTTGAAATCAGTTCCTGGGAGTTTCTCCCTAAACAATCCCACAGTACATCACTCTGCTAAGATCCCACATGGCAGAACCTTTCTATCCCTGGGAAAACCTCCGGGGACATCACTGAGGTGTGTCTAGAGAAATAAGGAACTCCCCCTGCAAACCAGTTCTGAAAACAGGTTTCCACCCCATTGGGATTGATGCTACTCTGGCTACTTGGACAATGGCAGGAAGAGCCTAGATGTGAGTTGCATCTGCCTGCTGCAGGGGATGCCCCTTTGAAGCTTGTGAGGTTGGTTGATATGTCCCCAGGCCATCCTTTTCCCTTTCCTGGAAGACATTCACACCTCTTTTAAGGGGCCAGCAGGCTGCCAGGTGATAGTTGCTGATTAACTCTGAAAAGGATAATAGAGGCTTCAGGCAGGAAAATGGCAACTTTCTAAAAATTATTAACAACAATAGGGGTTAAGCCCAAAGGACCGGGCCAGGTAGGGCTAATCAAAATTCAAAACACAACATGAACACCTGGCTCCGTACTAACCTACACTCCTACTATTTATGGAGTAACGGGCAGACTATTCTTTTATCTGTCCAAGTAACATTTTTATTAAATAGTCTTTAAATTGATTCAAAACGATTTTTTCAAAAGACTGAAAAAGAAACACATATTTCTCAAATTGACACAGAAACCTTCACATATAAATAACACAATGCACAATCAAAAACAATTTGGACATACACCAAAGTAAGAATTATTTGCAACAAATTACAACAAGCGACAAGATCACTAAATGAAAACAAACATAAATCAATTGCAAAAAACATTTAAAGCTTGCATCATCTGTGAAAAAACACAACGGTGATTGCGAAAAATGTCCAATTTCATGGACTAAACTTATTGTTTCAACAAGAATATCACAAAAGTGTTGGAAATAATGAATTAATCTTTATTACATCCGACACTCAACGCATTTAGATTTAACTAAATGCCTCTCAAAATGCCTCTTGAAAATGCCAACGTGTTTCAAGACCCAGGCTGGATAGTACTGGGACTCTCGTCAGGGCTTCAAACAAATGATCGGGATATTCTGATTCTTGAAGTAGGAGCAGAAGCTCCAGTTCGTTGATTCCACGCGTTTTTATCTATATGTCAGTTGACTCGTTCTACTGTAGCTTTAAAGCACCACGTGCACACTTTAAACTGTGTATAATTCTTGCGCAAAGGCTGCAGAGCATGGACAGGAGCTATTCGGATTGGGACTCACAATTTTTAAATGAGTTTGTCCGTTCGTCCGTATTTGTATCGACTTCATTGAACAAACTGGATTAACTCTCACCCGGGTGAGTGAGAGATGCCGGGTGAGAGTTAATCCAGTTCATTCAATGAAGTCGATACAAAATCAATTCCAGTGAATACGAGCACGCTCGCTTTTGAGCAGAAGAAAAGCCTGCCTTTTGCAGAGTCTAATATCAGACGAACTCATTTAAAAATTGTGAGTCCCAATCCGAATAGCTCCTGTCCATGCTCTGCAGCCTTTGCGCAAGAATTATACACAGTTTAAAGTGTGCACGTGGTGCTTTAAAGCTACAGTAAAACGAGTCAACTGACATATAGATAAAAACGTGTGGAATCAACTAACTGGAGCGGCTGCTCCTACTTCAAGAATCAGAATATCCCGATCATTTGTTTGAAGCCCTGACGAGAGTCCCAGTACTATCCAGCCTGGGTCTTGAAATGCGTTGGCATTTTCAAGAGGCATTTTGAGAGGCATTTAGTTAAATCTAAATGTGTTGAGTGTCGGATGTATTAAAGATTAATTCATTATTTCCAACACTTTTGTGATATTTTTGCTGAAACAATAAGTTTAGTCCATGAAATTGGACATTTTTCGCAATCACCGTTGTGTTTTTTCACAGATGATGCAAGCTTTAAATGTTTTTTGCAATTGATTTATGTTTGTTTTCATTTAGTGATCTTGTCGCTTGTTGTAATTTGTTGCAAATAATTCTTACTTTGGTGTATGTCCAAATTGTTTTTGATTGTGCATTGTGTTATTTATATGTGAAGGTTTCTGTGTCAATTTGAGAAATATGTGTTTCTTTTTCAGTCTTTTGAAAAAATCGTTTTGAATCAATTTAAAGACAATTTAATAAAAATTTTACTTGGACAGATAAAAGAATAGTCTGCCCGTTACTCCATAACTAGTAGGAGTGTAGGTTAGTACGGAGCCAGGTGTTCATCTTGTGTTTTGAACTTTCTAAAAATGGCATTTTCGAAATACTGATTTCAAATCTGACTTGACCATTAGATTGGAAATTACTAGTACTTTGAGTCCTTGAATCACTGTTCTAGCTGCTTCCAAAGTAAACTTGTGCATTATAATGTGTTATAATGCAACCCAGTGCTTTTCTATGGAACAGCCAGACTTGCCACACTGAAAAAAGACTTTGGAGATTTTCACTGCCAGGACATGTGCAAGCTAAGTAAACATGTCCTACTTTCTAAATACCATGCACCTTGCTCTATGAGCATTTAGGGCCTAACTTAGGGGAGACTTACAAGTATTAAAAATGAAGGTTTAGGCCTGCCAAAACATGTAAGCCTAAAGTCATGTTTTCACTTGTCAATCTAGTGGTGGCATAATATGTGCAGCAGTCCACTAGTGGCTTTTAGCTTACAGGCCCTCGGTACACAGAGTATCATATACTAGGCACTTACAGGTAAGTTAAATATGCCAGTCGTGGATTAGCCAATTCTACATGTCTTTACAGGTCAGAGCACATACACCAGCAATAAAATCCAGCAAATAGTGGGGGTGATAACATATAAAGAACATTTCCTTACAACCACGACACAGAATTGATGAGTGAGGAACATAGATCTTAAGGGCTGCAGGACAACGTGACTGCTGTATGCAGGAAGGTACTTCACTCTAATATGTTCTTGCATCTAGATCTAACCTTGCAAGATTCCTAATCCCAGAGACAGGCTCAGTAGAGTTGCCTCTGAGGGAATGGGAGCTCTAATGGAGATGGGTGTATCAGAAGTATCCAATGAGGCTGCACTGACATTATCAGGAACATTGGATACCATGGACTATGGAAGCAACAGAGGGCCAATAATATTACCTCTGCTCTGTCCCCCCTGATTTTCCAAAAACCATGAGGTATCAGAGAAAATGAAGGGAAGCATAAATCTGAAGTCAAGGCCATTGAAAGATAAAGTATTGGTCCCCTTATGCTTTAATTGACGGTAGTAGAATGCAGAACCTAGGGGAAAGGCATTCTTCTGGAAAACAGGTCCAGCCATTCGCCAGCCATACACATTCTTCAATTTTAGATAAAGAACAGGATTTAGGAAGAGATTCACTAAGGAAGGAAACACCTAACAGAAATGATCCGCATGCTTAATCTCTTCAGTCATCAGGGAATGGGATTAGACTCTGTCCACATATATATTTCCTAAACTAGGTCTATTAATCTTTACCTTAGCTCAGGCTACCTAATTGTCTGTTCTTATATTCAAGACATGCCCCAGAATTATTTGAAAGAAATATAGAGGGCTTGATGAATCACAGTTAATTATATTCAATTGGAAGGTTTAATTCCAATATCTCTTTACTGAATGGTTCTCTAAGATTGTCCCACTGCAATGAATCTGTGTCTGTGGTAATGGTGGAGAAGGGGTTAAAGGCAGGGCTCTGCTGAGATGTCCCTGAACAAACCACCACTGACCAGAGTCGATATTTAAATCAGGGCTTTGTATTTCTCTGAAGCTGGGGACCACCCCTGTAAAAGATGCCTGACCAGAGGTATCCGATGTAGGAGAGCCCAAGGCACTACAAGCAAACATGCAGGCATGTCGTCATGAACCCTGACCCATTCCCATGCTATGGCCTCTGATTAACTCGCTAGAATTGACAGCCTGGAAAAACTTTTCGCAGCTGGTAAAAACAATGTTTCTAAGCTTTGTTTCAACTTTTTTTAAAACAGTGCTCCTACGAATTGCAGACTGGGTGGGACAGCACACCTTTAATGGCTTATCAAGATATCCTAATTCTGATTGATAAACCCTATATTGGGATGCAAAGGCAAATGAGTTTTATGGCCTACTATGAAATGAAATGAATGAAATGAAATGAAATAAAGGTTTTATAACGCCCGTGATTGCCGTGGCGTCTTAGCGCTAGCTGTCTTTAGTCTATGCAACGGGAAGGTGGGATCGGCTATGGTTTAGGGACGAATAGCCATGTTTTCAATGCTTTCCTGAACAACAGTAAATTAGTTTGATTTCTGAGACTGATGGGTAGCGTGTTCCACAATTTTGGGGCCAGGTAGAGAAAACTTCTGCCACCCCACTTTAGTGTCTTTACTCTAGGGACCACAAGTAGGGAGGCCAATGATGATCTGACATTTCGCTGTGGAACATGACGCCTAATGTGTTGACTGAGGTAGGCAGGCCTGGTGCCATACAAAGTCTTATGCACAATGCACATGGATTTGAATTGGATCCTTGCCTGGACAGGCAGCCAGTGCAGATCCTGAATGGCTTGGCTTATAGGACTGAATTTTGGGAGCCTAAGTAGTAGACGGGCGGCAGCATTCTGTAAAGTCTGCAGCTTACGTATCGTACTCTTTCTTGCTCCCAGATAAAGTGCGTTACAATAATCAATTTTGGATAACACCAAGGCAGTAATGACTGTTTTTCTGAGGGCCATGGGAATAAAAGGTAGAATCTTTCGAAGGGGTTTCAATGTAAAAAAGCAGGAAGAGGTAGTACTATTGACCTGGTCGGATAATGAGAGATGGTCATCTATCTTAATCCCGAGATCTTTAACCTGTCTTACAGGCCGAGGGCAAGGCCCTGCTGCTTCCGGCCACCAGGTAGAATTCCAAATGGAAGTATCCCTTCCGAACATAACCACTTCGGTTTTGCCAGTATTCAACTTCAAGCAGTTATCTAGCATCCATGTAATAATATGACTCATACAGCTATTACAATTTATTGCCACTTTCTCAAATTTGGTTGATAAGGAGACGACTATTTGCGTGTCGTCCGCTTAACAGATGGCAGTAAAGCCATGGGAGCGTATAAGTTTAGCCAACAGGGTGACGTATACGTTGAACAAAGTTGGGGAGAGTGAAGATCCCTGGGGCACCCCACACGGCAGAGCGTATGGGTGCAATTTGTGTTCTTCCATCATTATAGATTGTTCTCTACCAAATAAGTAGGAACGAAGAATGTCCGAGGCTTTATCTACAATTCCTATTTCGGCCAGACGCTGGATAAGTGTGTGGTGATCAACCGTATCAAATGCGGCCGATAGGTCGAGCAGAATCAGTATGGCTTCCCCCCCCCCGTCGAGTTGGACACGTAGGTCCTCTGTAGTGGTGATCAATGCAGATTCTATGCTATGGCAGGGTCGGAAACCATGTTGTGCTGGATCAAGTTTATCATTTGCCTCTATAGTGAAAATTCTAGTTTGGTAATCAATTTAGATAAAACAAAGGTAATAGGGCCTGATTAGGATGGCATGTGGACTCACGTCTGCCACCACCCTAACAAAGATGGGGACCGCGCGACTTACCGTTGGGGGTCCCACAGGCCATATTACATTGCGACCGCCATGGTGGTGGTCGCATTGTACATGTTTTCCATTGCGGCTGCTGCTAGCTGCAGCACCCGCCACAATGGGAAAAAGGGATGTTTTACATATTCCTGTACTACGTGACAGGCACCATGCAGTGCCTGACACATGGTACAGGGATATGTAGGAGGGCCCCATAGGTGCCCCCCAACTCCCAAAGGAATGGGCCATGGATGAAGGGGGGCCCCGCTGCAGGCCCCCAATGTCCATCCCTGCAGCCTTTCCATGGCGGGTGAACCACCATGGAAAGGCTGGCGGGGAGGGACCATCCTAATCCCTATTTCGGTGCCTGGTAGGCACCGCCACCATTCTGGGCATGTGGAGCGGTCCGACAGGCAATCGGAATGATTGCTACTGTCTGACCGGCCCACCAGCACACTGTCCGCCATCAAAATCTGGTGGGCAGGAAATGGCCTCACGATGGCGGTGAACCCGCCACCAACAGCCTGTCGGTGGCGGGTTCACCGCCATTGTAATCAGCCCCATAGTTATTAGAATTGTAGAAAATGAAGAACACTACTTTTGAGGAGATTAAAGAATGGACTACTTAGGTCCCAGTTAATTTATCATAAAATCATTAGTTAACATATCTGGTCATAAAACCTTCTTGAGCTAGTTGGAGGTGGAGTGAATCAATGTAGCTGAAAGTATGGCTGTGTTTGTTAAAACTCCTTAATTAATTACTTTAACAGTAAGATAGAGTATATTGTGCAGTATAAATCATTTTCTTATCATGGAAAAAATAATTGAGTGTAAGGTGTTAAGAGTTCTGTTCAAAGTAAAAACGGTGACTGCCCTGGTTTTCCAGGATCAAACAGTACAAAATGTAAATATGAATGTTGTGCTGTGAGGAGTCGTTGTATTTCTTCAACTTATATGAAGCCTGTGAAACGATGGGATTCCATCATGCTTTATTATGGAAACAAATTCTTCTTAATCAATCAATCAATCAATCATGTCACTTATAAAGCGCACTACATACCCGCGAGTGTCTCAAGGCGCTGGGGGAAGAGGGGGGTGGTGCTGCTACTGATCGAAGAGCAAGGTCTTGAGGAGTCTTCTGAAGGCCAGTAGGTCTTGGGTCTGTCGGAGGTTGGTGGGGAGGGTGTTCCAGGTCTTGGCGGCGAGGTGGGAGAAGGATCTGCCGCCGGCGGTCGTTTTCCGGATGCGGGGGACTGTGGCGAGGGCGAGGCTGGTCGAGCGGAGCTGGCGGGTGGGGGTGTAGAAGCTGAGTCGTCTGTTGAGGTAGGCTGGTCCGGAGTTGTGGAGTGCTTTGTGTGCGTGGGTGAGGAGCTTGAAGGTTATCCTCTTGTTGACAGGGAGCCAGTGCAGTTCTCTCAGGTGGGGTGTGATGTGGCTGCGTCGGGGGATGTCGAGGATAAGACGTGCAGAGGCGTTCTGGATGCGTTGCAGCCGTCTCAGGAGCTTAGCCGTCGTTCCTGCGTAGAGGGCGTTTCCTTAGTCCAGCCTGCTGGTGACGAGGGCCTGGGTGACTGTTTTTCTTGTTTCGGTGGGGATCCACTTGAAGATCCTGCGGAGCATTCGGAGGATGTTGAAGCAGGATGAGGAAACGGCGTTGACCTGCTTAGTCATGGAGAGGGTGGGGTCGAGGATGACCCCTAGGTTGCGTACGTGGTCGGTGGGTGGCGGGGCTGTTCCCAGTGATGTTGGCCACCAGGAGTCGTCCCAGGCTGAAGGGTTGGAACCAAGGATGAAGACCTCCGTCTTGTCCGAGTTCAGCTTCAGGCGGCTGGTCCTCATCCATTCGGCGATGGCCTTCATTCCTTTGTGGAGGTGGGCTTTGGCGGTGTGAGGGTCTTTGGTGAGGGAGAGGATCAGCTGGGTGTCGTCGGGGTAGGAGATGATGTTGAGGTTGTGCTGTCGGGCGACGTGGGCGAGGGGTGCCATGTAGATGTTGAACAGCGTTGGGCTGAGGGAGGAGCCTTGGGGTACGCCGCAGATGATCTTGGTGGCTTTGGATCGGAAGGGGGCGAGGCGGACGCTTTGTGTTCTGCCGGAAAGGAAGGATGTGGTCCAGTCCAGGGCCTTCTCTTGGATCCAGGCGGCGTGAAGGCGTGTTCGTAGTGTGTGGTGGCAGACCGTGTCGAAGGCGGCTGATAGGTCCAGGAGGATGAGGGCTGCTGTTTCTCCGTTGTCTTAAAAAAATATAATATTATGCTTGTCGTGGGGCAGACCGAACTAGGACCATGATCAAAAGAGTTGTTAACCCTTTCGCTGCTAGGCCTTTTCCCCTCCTGTGCTAAGCCTTTTTTTGGCTATTTGGGGTAGTTCGCGCTTGCCCCTGTAACTTTTTGACCACATAAGGTATCCATGCCAAATTTGCGTCCTTCTTTTCCAACATCATGGGGATTCTAAAGGTACCCAGGGTTTGTGGATTCCCCTGGAGGGGACCCAGAAATTAGCCAAAATACAGCTACATTTTGTTTTTTTGGGGAAAAATGCGAAAAAAGGGCTAAAGATGAAAGCATCTGGTTTTTTCCCTGCAAATGGCATCAAAAAAGGGGTTGTGGTGCTGAAATCACCATCTTCCCAGCTTTCAAGGACAAGCAGACTTTTGTCAGAAAACCAAAATTTTGTACACAGTTTTGGCATTTTTCTGGGACATAGCCTATTTTTGCTATTTTTTGTGCTTTCAACCTCCTTCCAGTTAATGGTAGAAATGGGAATGAAAGCAATAATGGATCCTGGAAAGCCATACATTTCTGAAAAGTAGACACAATTCTGAATTCAGAAAGGGGTCATTTGTGTAGATCCTTCAAGTTTTCTTTATAGAAACAAACAGTTAAATATAGGAAAAATTGAAAATTAGTTGAAAAAAACAGCCATTTGTGTCAACGTTTTCACCTGTAACTTCTTCTAATTATGACAGCTATTTAAAAGCATTATACCATTACATCCGCTGGCCCTTTCTGGTTGTGGTGATATATAATACTTGTAGGTTCACCAAGAACCCGACGAACCCAGAGCCAATAACTGAGCAGCGTCTTGCAATGGTTTTTATTATGTCCCGGGTATATAGCAATTATTATGGGAACATTTATACATGGAAAAATCGGTATGAAAGACACCTATGTATTTCTGAAATGGGAACAAAATATAGAGTTTATAAACAGTAGATATTTGCACATTTCCGACATTGGGAGTACCCATACTAGCATGAGAATTATAGGTCATTTTTCAAAATGACTTCTTTTTCACATTGTCTTTCATTTGGAAGGCAGAAATGCATCGAAAGTCAATAGATAATAACAGTTGCTCTACAATTTTGTGTTACCCTAAGTCTCCCAATAAAAATGGTACCTCACTTGTGTGGGTAGGCCTAGTGCCCGCGACAGGAAACGGCCCAAAGCGCAACGTGGACACACCACATTTTCACAGTGAAAAATGACCCTTTTTTGCAAAGTGCCTAGCTGTAGTTTTTGAACCCTAGCTCTGCCGGCACCTAGGGAAACCTAGCAAACCTATACATTTTTGAAAACTAGACACCCAGGGGAATACAGGATGTGGTGACTTGACTGGCTCTCACCAGGTTCTGTTACCCAGAATCCCTCGCAAACCGAAAAAATTGTAAAAAAACCCACATTTTCCTCACTTTTCTGTGGTGGAAAGTTCTGGAATCTGCGTGGATCCACAAAATTCCACCCACCCCGCGTTTCCCAAAGTCTTTCAAGAAAAACGGTACCCAACTTGTGTGGGTAGGCCTAGTGCCCACGACAGGAAACGGCCCACAACGCAACGTGGACACACCACATTTTCACAGTGAAAAATGACCCTTTTTTTGCACAGTGCCTAGCTATAGTTTTGAACCCTAGCTCTGCCGGCACCTAGGGAAACCTAGCAAACCTATACATTTTTGAAAACTAGACACCCAGGGGAATACAGTATGTGGTGACTTGACTGGCTCTCACCAGGTTCTGGTACCCAGAATCCCTTGCAAACCTAAAAAATTGTCCAAAAAAACACATTTTCCTCACTTTTCTGTGGTGGAAAGTGCTGGAATCTGCGTGGATCCACAAAATTCCACCCACCCCGCATTCCCCAAAGTCTTCTGAGAAAAATGGTACCTCACTTGTGTGGGTAGGCCTAGTGCCCGCGACAGGAAACAGCGCAAAACGCAACGTGGACACACCACATTTTCACAGTGAAAAATGACCCTTTTTTTGCAAAGTGCCTAGCTGTAGTTTTTGAACCCTACCTCTGCCGGCACCTAGGGAAACCTAGCAAACCTATACATTTTTGAAAACTAGTCACCCAGGGGAATCTAGGATGTTGTGACTTGACTGGCTCTCAGCAGGTTCTGGTACCCAAAATCCCTTGCAAACCTAAAAAATTGTCAAAAAAACCACATTTTCCTCACTTTTCTGTGGTGGAAAGTTCTGGAATCTGCGTGGACCCACAAAATTCCCCCACCCCGCATTCCCCAAAGTCTTCCGAGAAAAATGGTACCTCACTTGTGTGGGTAGGCCTAGTGCCCGCGACAGGAAACAGCGCAAAATGCAACGTGGACACACCACATTTTCACAGTGAAAAATGACCCTTTTTTTGCAAAGTGCCTAGCTGTAGTTTTTGAACCCTAGCTCTGCCGGCACCTAGGGAAACCTAGCAATACTATACATTTTTGAAAACTAGACACCCAGGGGAATCCAGGATGGGGTGACTTGACTGGCTGTCACCATGTTCTGGTATCCAGAAACCCTTGCAAACCTAAAACATTGTCAAAAAAACCACATTTTCCTCACTTTTCTGTGGTGGAAAAATCTGGAATCTGCGTGGATCCACAAAATTCTACCCACCCCGCGTTCCCCAAAGTCTTCAGAGAAAAATGGTACCTCACTTGTGTGGGTAGGCCTAGTGCCCGCGACAGGAAACAGCGCAAAACGCAACGTGGACACACCACATTTTCACAGTGAAAAATGACCCTTTTTTGCAAAGTGCCTAGCTGTAGTTTTTGAACCCTAGCTCTGCCGGCACCTAGGAAACCTAGCAAACCTATACATTTTTGAAAACTAGACACCCAGGGAATCTAGGATGTGGTGACTTGACTGGCTCTCACCAAGTTCTGGTACCCAGAATCCCTTGCAAACCTAAATAAAAAATTGTCAAAAAAAACATTTTCCTCACTTCTCTGTGGTAGAAAGTTCTGGAATCTGCGTGGATGCACAAAATTACACCCACCCCGCATTCCCCAAAGTCTTCCGAGAAAAATGGTACCTCACTTGTGTGGGTAGGCCTAGTGCCCGCGACAGGAAACAGCACAAAACGCAACGTGGACACACCATATTTTCACAGTGAAAAATGACCCTTTTTTGCAAAGTGCCTAGCTGTAGTTTTTGAACCCTAGCTCTGCCGGCACCTAGGGAAACCTAGCAAACCTATACATTTTTGAAAACTAGACACCCAGGGGAATCCAGGATGGGGTGACTTGACTGGCTCTCACCAGGTTCTGTTACCCAGAATCCCTCGCAAACCGAAAAAATTGTAAAAAAACCCACATTTTCCTCACTTTTCTGTGGTGGAAAGTTCTGGAATCTGCGTGGATCCACAAAATTCCACCCACCCCGCGTTCCCCAAAGTCTTTCAAGAAAAACGGTACCCAACTTGTGTGGGTAGGCCTAGTGCCCACGACAGGAAACGGCCCACAACACAACGTGGACACACCACATTTTCACAGTGAAAAATGACCCTTTTTTTGCACAGTGCCTAGCTATAGTTTTGAACCCTAGCTCTGCCGGCACCTAGGAAACCTAGCAAACCTATACATTTTTGAAAACTAGACACCCAGGGAATACAGGATGTGGTGACTTGACTGGCTCTCACCAGGTTCTGGTACCCAGAATCCCTTGCAAACCTAAAAAATTGTCCAAAAAACACATTTTTCTCACTTTTCTGTGGTGGAAAGTTCTGGAATCTGCGTGGATCCACAAAATTCCATCCACCCCGCATTCCCCAAAGTCTTCTGAGAAAAATGGTACCTCACTTGTGTGGGTAGGCCTAGTGCCCGCGACAGGAAACAGCGCAAAACACAACGTGGACACACCACATTTTCAAGGTGAAAAATGACCCTTTTTTTGCAAAGTGCCTAGCTGTAGTTTTTGAACCCTACCTCTGCCGGCACCTAGGGAAACCTAGCAAACCTATACATTTTTGAAAACTAGTCACCCAGGGGAATCCAGGATGTTGTGACTTGACTGGCTCTCAGCAGGTTCTGGTACCCAGACTCCCTTGCAAACCTAAAAAATTGTCAAAAAAACCAAATTTTCCTCACTTTTCTGTGGTGGAAAGTTCTGGAATCTGCGTGGACCCACAAAATTCCCCCACCCCGCATTCCCCAAAGTCTTCCAAGAAAAATGGTACCTCACTTGTGTGGGTAGGCCTAGTGCCCGCGACAGGAAACAGCGCAAAATGCAACGTGGACACACCACATTTTCACAGTGAAAAATGACCCTTTTTTTGCAAAGTGCCTAGCTGTAGTTTTTAACCCTAGCTCTGCCGGCACCTAGGAAACCTAGCAATCCTATACATTTTTGAAAACTAGACACCCAGGGAATCCAGGATGGGGTGACTTGACTGGCTGTCACCATGTTCTGGTATCCAGAAACCCTTGCAAACCTAAAACATTGTCAAAAAAACCACATTTTCCTCACTTTTCTGTGGTGGAAAAATCTGGAATCTGCGTGGATCCACAAAATTCCACCCACCCCGCGTTCCCCAAAGTCTTCCGAGAAAAATGGTACCTCACTTGTGTGGGTAGGCCTAGTACCCGCAACAGGAAACAGCGCAAAACGCAACATGGACACACCACATTTTCACAGTGAAAAATGACCCTTTTTTTGCAAAGTGCCTAGCTGTAGTTTTTGAACCCTAGCTCTGCCGGCACCTAGGGAAACCTAGCAAACCTATACATTTTTGAAAACTAGACACCCAGGGGAATCTAGGATGTGGTGACTTGACTGGCTCTCACCAGGTTCTGGTACCCAGAATCCCTTGCAAACCTAAATAAAAAATTGTCCCAAAAAAACATTTTCCTCATTTCTCTGTGGTAGAAAGTTCTGGAATCTGCGTGGATGCACAAAATTACACCCACCCCGCATTCCCCAAAGTCTTCCGAGAAAAATGGTACCTCACTGGTGTGGGTAGGCCTAGTGCCCGCGACAGGAAACAGCGCAAAACGCAACGTGGACACACCATATTTTCACAGTGAAAAATGACCCTTTTTTTGCAAAGTGCCTAGCTGTAGTTTTTGAACCCTAGCTCTGCCGGCACCTAGGGAAACCTAGCAAACCCATACATTTTTGAAAACTAGACACCCAGGGGAATCCAGGATGGGGTGACTTGACTGGCTCTCACCAGGTTCTGTTACCCAGAATCCCTTGCAAACCTAAAGAATTGTCAAAAAAACCACATTTTCCTCACTTTTCTGTGGTGGAAAGTTCTGGAATCTGCGTGGATCCACAAAATTCCACCCACCCCTCGTTCCCCAAAGTCTTCCAAGAAAAATGGTACCTCACTTGTGTGGGTAGGCCTAGTGCCCACAACAGGAAACAGCGCAAAACACAACGTGGACACACCACATTTTCACAGTGAAAATTACCCTTTTTTTGCAAAGTGCCTAGCTGTAGTTTTTGAACCCTAGCTCTGCCGGCACCTAGGGAAACCTACCAAACCCACACATTTCTGAAAATTAGACACCCGGGGAATTCCAGTGAGGTATGGCTTGCGTGGATCCCCCAACGTTTTCTTACCCAGAACCCCTGCAAAGCTGACATTTTGCTGAAAAAATCACTTTTTTCACACATTTGTGTGTGGGAAAGTTGTGGCATCACCGGGCTGACACAAATTTCCTACCACCCAGCGTTCCCCCAGGTCTCCCGATAAAAATGGTGCCTCACTCTGGTGGGAGGCCCAAGTACCCACGACAGGCAAGGGCCCAAAACGTATTGAGGTGACATCAAAATTGCCTATCACAAAACGACCTGGTTTTGCAAGGGGGGTCCCATGACTTTTTGGCCCGGGGCTCGGCGGCCACCAAGGGAAACCTACCAAACCCACACATTTCTGAAAACTAGACACCGGGGGATTCCAAGGAGGTAAGGCTTGCGTGGATCCCCCAACGTTTTTACCCAGAATCCCCTGCAAACCTTAAATTGTGCTGAAAAAAATCACTTTTTCACACATTTGTGTGTGGAAAGTTGTGGCATCACCGGGCTGACACAAATTTCCAACCACCCAGCGTTCGCCTAGGTCTCCCGATAAAAATGGTGCCTCACTCGGGTGGGAGGCCCAAGTACCCGTGACAGGCAAGGGCCCAAAACGTATTGAGGCGACATCAAAATTGCCTATCACAAAACGACCTGGTTTTGCAAGGGGGGTCCCATGACTTTTTGGCCCGGGGCTCGGCGGCCACCTAAGGAAACCTACCAAACCCACACATTTCTGAAAACTAGACACCCAGGGGATTCCAGGGAGGTATGGCTTGAATGGATCCACCAACGTTTTCTAACCCAGAATCCTCTGCAAACCTGAAATTTTGCTGAAAAAAAATCACTTTTTTCACACATTTGTGTGTGGGAAAGTTGTGGCATCACCGGGCTGACACAAATTTCCTACCATCCAGCGTTCCCCCAGGTCTCCCGATAAAAATGGTGCCTCACTCTGGTGGGAGGCCCAAGTACCCGCGACAGGCAAGGGCCCAAAACGTATTGAGGTGACATCAAAATTGCCTATCACAAAAACGACCTGGTTTTGCAAGGGGTCCCATGACTTTTGGCCCGGGGCTCGGCGGCCACCAAGGAAACCTGCCAAACCCACACATTTCTGAAAACTAGACACCTGGGGGATTCCAGGGAGGTAAGGCTTGCGTGTATCCCCCAACGTTTTCTTACCCAGAATCCCCTGCAAACCTTAAATTGTGCTGAAAAAAATCACTTTTTTCACACATTTGTGTGTGGGAAAGTTGTGGCATCACCGGGCTGACACAAATTTCCTACCACCCAGCATTCGCCCAGGTCTCCCGATAAAAATGGTGCCTCACTCGGGTGGGAGGCCCAAGTACCCACGACAGGCAAGGGCCCAAAACGTATTGAGGCAACATCAAAATTGCCTATCACAAAACGACCTGGTTTTGCAAGGGGGTCCCATGACTTTTTGGCCCGGAGGCTCGGCGGCCACCTAGGAAACCTACCAAACCCACACATTTCTGAAAAGTAGACACCCGGGGATTCCAGGGAGGTATGACTTGCGTGGATCCCTCAACGTTTTCTTACCCAGAATCCCCTGCAAACCTGACATTTTGCTGAAAAAAATCATTTTTATCACACATTTGTGTGTGGGAAAGTTGGGGCATCACCGGGCTGACACAAATTTCCTACCACCCAGCGTTCCCCCAGGTCTTCCGATAAAAATGGTGCCTCACTCGGGTGGGAGGCCCAAGTACCCGCGACAGGCAAGGGCCCAAAACGTATTGAGGCGACATCAAAATTGCCTATCAGAAAACGACCTGGTTTTGCAAGGGGGTCCCATGACTTTTTGGCCTGGGGCTCGGCGGCCACCTAGGGAATCCTACCAAACCCACACATTTCTGAAAACTAGACACCCGGGGGATTCCAGGTAGGTATGGCTTGCGTGGATCTCCCAACGTTTTCTTACCCGGAATCCCCTGCAAACCTGATATTTTGCTGAAAAAATCACTTTTTTCACACATTTCATTTCTGTGTGGGAAAGTTGTGGCATCACCGGGCTGACACAAATATCCTACCACCGAGCATTCCCGCAGGTCTCCCGATAAATATGGTGCCTCACTCGGGTGGGAGGCCCAAGTACCCGCGACAGGCAAGGGCCCAAAACATTTTGTGATAGGCAATTTTGATGTCGCCTCAATACGTTTTGGGCCCTTGCCTGTCGCGGGTTCTTGGGCCTCCCACCCGAGTGAGGCACCATTTTTATCGGGAGAGCTGGGCAAATGCTGGGTGGTAGGAAATTTGTGTCAGCCCAGTGATGCCACATTTTTCCCACACACAACTGTGCGAAAAAAGTGATTTTTTCAACACAATTTCAGGTTTGCAGGGGATTCTGGGTAAGAAAACTTTGGGGGATCTACGCGAGCCATACCTCCTGGAATCCCGGGTGTCTAGTTTTCAGAAATGTGTGTGTTTGGTAGGTTTCCCTAGGTGGCCGCCGAGCCCGGGCCAAAAGTCATGGGACCCCTTGCAAAACCAGGTCGTTTGTGATAGGCAATTTTGATGTCGCCTCAATAGGTTTTGGGCCCTTGCCTGTCGCGGGTACTGGGCCTCCCACCCGAGTGTGGCACCATTTTTATCGGGAGACCTGGGCGATTGCTGGGTGGTAGGAAATTTGTGTCAGCCCGGTGATGCCACAACTTTCCACACACAAATGTGTGAAAAAGTGATTTTTTCAGCACAATTTCAGGTTTGCAGGGATTCTGGGTAGAAAACTTTGGGGGATCCACGCAAGCCATACCTCCCTGGAATCCCCGGTGTCTACTTTTCAGAAATGTGTGGGTTTGGTAGGTTTCTAGGTGGCCGCCGAGCCCCGGCCAAAAGTCATGGGATCCCCTTGCAAAACCAGGTCGTTTTGTGATAGGCAATTTTGATGTAGCCTCAATACGTTTTGGGCCCTTGCCTTCCGGGTACTTGGGCCTCCCACCGAGTGAGGCACCATTTTTATCGGGAGACCTGAGCGAACGCTGGGTGGTAGGAAATTTGTGTCAGCCCAGTGATGCCACAACTTTCCCACACACAAATGTGTGAAAAAAGTGATTTTTTCAGCAAAATTTCAGGTTTGCAGGGGACTCTGGGTAAGAAAATGTTGGGGATCCACGCAAGCCATACCTCCCTGGAATGCCCGAGTATCTAGTTTTCAGAAATGTGTGGGTTTGGTAGGTTTCTCTAGGTGGCCACCGAGCCCGGACCAAAAGTCATGGGACTCCCTTGCAAAACCAGGTCGTTTTGTGATAGGCAATTTTGATGTCGCCTCAATAAGTTTTGGGCCCTTGCCTGTCATGGTACTTGGGCCTCCCACCCGAGTGAGGCACCATTTTTATCAGGAGACCTGGGGGAACGCTGGCTGGTAGGAAATTTATGTCAGCCCGGTGATGCCACAACTCCCACACACAAATGTGTGAAAAAAGTGATTTCTTCAGCAAAATTTTAGGTTTGCAGGGGATTCCGGGTAGAAAGCGTTTGGGGGATCCACGCAAGCCATACCTCCCTGGAATCCCCAGGTGTCTAGTTTTCAGAAATGTGTGGGTTTGGTAGGTTTCCTAGGTGGCCGCGAGCCCCGGGCCAAAATGTCATGGGACTCCCTGCAAACCAGGTCGTTTGTGATAGGCAATTTTGATTTCGCCTCAATACGTTTTGGGCCCTGCGTGTCGCAGGTACTTGGGCCTCCCACCCGAGTGAGGCATCATTTTATCGGAGACCTGGGCGAACGCTGGGTGGCAGGAAATTTGTGTCAGCCCGGTGATGCCACAACTTCCACACACAAATGTGTGAAAGAAGTGATTTTTCAGCAAAATTTCATGTTTGCAGGAGATTCTGGGTAAGAAACGTTGGGGGATCCACGCAAGCTATACCTCCTGGAATCCCGGGTGTCTAGTTTTCAGAAATGTGTGGATTTGGTAGGTTTCCCTAGGTGGCCGCCGAGCACAGGCCAAAACCTAGGTGACCCCTTGTAAAACCAGGTCGTTTTGTGATAGGCACTTTGATGTCACCTCAATACGTTTTGGCCTTGCCTGTCGCGGGTACTTGTGCCTTCCACACGAGTGAGGCAACATTTTTATCTGGAGACCTGGGAGAACGCTGGGTGGTAGGAAATTTGTGTCAGCCCAGTGATGCCACAACTTTCCCACACAAAATTTGTGGAAAAAGTGATTTTTTCAGCTAAATTTGAGGTTTGCAGGGTTTTCTGGGTAAGAAAGCGTTGCGGATCCACGCAAGCCATACCTCCCGGAATCCCCGGGTGTCTAGTTTTCAGAAATGTGTGGGTTTGGTAGGTTTCCCTAGATGGCCGCCAACCCGGGGCCAAAACCCAGGTAACCCCTGTGCAAAACCAGTTGGTTTGTGATAGGTAATTTTGATGTCGCCTCACTAGGTTTTGGGCCCTTGCCTGTCGCGGGTACTGGACCCACCCACACAAGTGAGGTACCATTTTTCTCGGAAGACTTTGGGGAATGCGGGGTGAGTGGAATTTTGTGGATCACACAGATTCCAGAACTTTCCACCACAGAACTGTGAGGAAAATGTGTTTTTTTTATACATATTTTGGGGTTTGCAAGGGATTCTGGGTAACAGAACCTGGTGAGAGCCAGTCAAGTCACCCCATCCTGGATTCCCCTGGGTGTCTAGTTTTCAAAAATGTACAGGTTTGCTAGGTTTCCTATGTGCCGGCTGCGCTAGGGCCCAAAATCCACAGGTAGGCATATTGCTAAAAACAAATCTGTGCCTAGTCGGCTTTCTGCTGCCCTGGGGGAGATATCGGGGGTGGGGTTGCCCGATATGCCCCCAAGGGGGCAGAAACACTGTGGCTATTTTTTTGGGGGTAGGGGCAGTGGTATGCCCATTCTGGGCAGACCCCACCCCCACACATAAAAAAGCCAGCGTAATCGTTGGCGTCTAGTGGGCTTTTGTCCCCCGGGAGGCAGATTGGGGGCTACTGCCCCATCTTCCCCCCAGGGGGGGCAGAAAGGCTGTAATTGTTGCAGGTGGGGGCATTGGCATGCCCATTTTTGGCAGCCCCCACCCTAATTAAAATGTGCCCAAAAAAAATCCCTGGTGTCTAGTGGGCTTTTTGCCCCCCCCGGGGGGCAGATTGGGGGCTACTGCCCCCCAGGGGGGGCAGGAAGGCTGTAATTTTTGTGGGGGAGAGGGTGGGGGAATTGGCATGCCCGTTTTTGGCAACCCCCACCCTAATTCAAATTTGCCCCAAAAAAATCCCTGGCGACTAGTGGGCTTTTTGCCTCCCCCCCCAGGGGTGCAGATTGGGGCTAATGCCCCCATCTCCCCCCAGGGGGGGCAGAAAGCCTATTGGACGCCAGGGATTTTTTTGAGCAAACTTTAATTAGGGTGGGCGTTGCCAAAAACGGGCATGCCAATGCCCCCACCCTAATAAAAATTTGCCCCAAAAAATCCCTGGCGTCTAGTGGGCTTTTGCCCTCCCGGGGCGGCAGATTGGGGGCTACTGCCCCATCTGCCACCCAGGGGGGGCAGGAAGGCTGTAATTTTTGTGGGTGAGGGGGTGGGGGCATGGGCATGCCCATTTTGGGCAGCCCCACCCTAATTCAAATTTGCCCAAAAAAATCCCTGGCGTCTAGTGGGCTTTTGTCCCCCGGCGTGGCAGATTGGGGGCTAATGCCCCCATCTTCCCCCGAGGGCTGAAAGTCCACTAGATGCCAGGGAGTTTTGGGCAAATTTTAATTAGGTGGGGGCTGCCCAAAACGGGCATGCCAATGCCCCACCCTAATTAAAATTTGCCCCAAATAATCCCTGGCGTCTAGTGGGCTTTTGCCCCCTGGGGGCAGATTGGGGGCTACTGCCCCATCTGCCCCCAAGGGGGGGCAGGAAGGCTGTAATTTTTGCGGGGGAGTGGGTGGGGGCATGGGCATGCCCACCCTAATTCAAATTTGCCCCCAAAAATCCCTGGCGTCTAGTGGGCTTTTGCCCCCCCGGCGGGACAGATTGGGGGCTAATGCCCCATCTGCCCCCAGGGGGCTGAAAGTCCACTAGACGCCAGGAGCTTTGGGCAAATTTGAATTAGGTGGGAGCTGCCCAAAACGGGCATGCCAATGCCCCCACCCTAATTAAAATTTGCCCAAAAAATCCCTGGCGTCTACTGGGCTTTTTGCCCCCGGGGAAGATTGGGGGCTAATGCCCCCATCTGCCCCCAGGCTGTAATTTTTGTGGGGGAGGGGTGGGGGCATTGACATGCCCATTTTGGGCAGCCCTCACCCTAATTCAGATTTGCCCCAAAATATCCCTGGCATCTAGTGGGCTTTTTGCCCCCCCGGGGGGGCAGATTGGGGGCTGTTGCCCCAGGCTGTAATGGTGGCAGAGGGTGGGGGCATTGGTGTGCCCGTTTCGGGCAGCCCCCACCCTAGAAAAAAGGGTGCAAAAAAAAATCCCTGGCGTTTAGTGGGCTTTCTGCCCCCCGGGGGGGCAGAAAGACTGAATTTTGCCCATTTCTTTATGGGGGGAGCGAAGGCCCTTGCCCAAGGGGCCGCTCCCCCCTCCCTGGTGTCTAGTGGGTGGATCCCTGCTTGGGTATCACCCTCCTGGGGCGATCCCCAAGCAGGGATCCACTGGGGAGGGGTACCATTGGAAAGGGGAGATTCTCCCCTTTCCAATGATACCTCTCCCGTCTTTCTACGTGCCCGGGGGGCTGAGATAGCCCCCTGAGCACATAGTAAGGGAAACTGAAATGAGCCTAAAGGCTCATTTCAGTTTCGGTTTCTGTGCAATGACGACAGCGCAACGTGCGTGCTGATCGTCATGGCACAGAAACCAGGGAGGGGGCCTCGGGAGCTGGGGAAGCTCTTCCCCAGCTCCCAAGGTCACAGGGGAGAAATAGAAATCCCTCTGCTGTCTGCAGCAGAGGGATTTCGTGCCCCTGGCCTCATGACGGAATGGTTCCGTCATGAGCACAGGGACACCGATGCTCATGACGGAACCATTCCGTCATGAGCATCGAAGTGGTTAAAAGCAAGATCATAGATTATATGTTTTGAATGATAGAGCAGCCCTAAAACAAAAGCTGGAACAGTTTCTAGTACGAACCTATGTTTCATAAAAGCCTAAAAGGTTAGCTACTATGGCACCAATGATTTGGAAAAATGGATATACTCTAGATTTCACTAAGTGAAAAGCATCCATTTGGTGAAAGGACCTTTTAACTCAAATGCATTGCTGCTAGTTATGTGAAAAAGAAGTCACATCAATAACATTGTATGAAAAGACTTGCGTGTTGTAAATGGGGGTTAAAAAATTAATATTAAGTAAAACTTTCTTGATCCAAGTAGCCTTGGACACAACTACACGGATCAAGAAAGTTTTACTTAATATACATTTTTCAAACCCCATTTACAACGTGCGAGTGCACTATCTTTTCTATTCATGCAGAATTATAGAGTAATTGTGCAAGAGTTATTACATTCATAGATTGTGTACATCATACTTTAGATGAATTAAATGAGGGCGAGATTTCAGATATCGCTCCTAACAATACTTGATGATAGAAAATGCCACACAGAAGCATATGTAAGTACATTAGAAGGAATACTCCTTATTCATCCAATACTTCCAATATGTGCTACTTAGGGGCATATCTACAAGGGCTGGCGATAATTATCGCTCAGCGCTCTTAGCGTGAGGATAATTATCGCCGGCCAACTCTGAATTTTATCGCGGAGATAGCGTGCTATCAGCAACGCTTATCTCCAAAGCGATAAAATTCAGAGCGCAAGCTGCCAACTGTGCGATTATCGCTGGAAATCCAGCGATAATAGCACAACTTTTGGCGATAGCTTGCTGATAGGGCAAGACATACTTAGCAATGATATCCACCTTCCATAGGATATCATGGCTAAGTCAGTCTTGAAGCAGGCGTTAGGAAAGTAGCGATAACTGAGGTTATCGCTACTTTTCTTGTCGCTATGCTTCTTTGCCTGAGGCTTGATAATAGGAGAAATGTCGCTAGCGACATTTCTCCCATTATCCTGGGGAGGAACGCCCACTTTGCATCTCATTAGAGATGCAGAGCTGAAGCGATAAGGGAAAGGGCGATGTAGCATGGATTCACGCGTTAGCGTGTCCTTGCTAATAGGGCGATAAAATTATCGCCGCTTTTCGTCCGAAAACGGACGCTAAAGCGGCGATAATTTTATCGTCAGCCCTTGTAGATATGCCCCTTAGTTGGCTATCAAAGTGCTATCCATAGGAAGAAGTAAGACACGTCACACAACTCAGGGCCTCATTATAATGTTGGTCGGAAAGACTCCGAACGGCATTCGTATTTTCCTAACCCGTGTCGGAACCCATGTTTCCGACCAACTCGGAAACAATTCTAACCGACCGATTATGATAGAAGGTAACTGTTCTGTCTTACCGACTCAGTTCAGACGGGCATTCGGAGACTCCGAGTCAGTTGGAGCCAAATCGTCCAGGTCTATGGACTGCATTTCCGACCAACGTATTACGATGTCAGATTCAGACAGCTTTTCTGAATTGGTCTGTCCGACACGAAACAGCTGTCGGAAACTGACTTTTGGGGGCCCGTAGCAGGCCCCACTTCACCCGGAGGCCTCCAGTTGGGGCCCGTGGGGGTACCCATGGGACACCTCTTTCGAACCATGCACAGTGTGGCAGGCACCATGGGGTGCCTGCAACAGGGTGCAAGGTTTACCGCAACCACCCCATTTTTCAATGGAAGCCAGTGTTGTCAGTCGGAGCACAGGTTCCCATTGAAGTCAATGGGAGTCCGACCGAACGGTGTTCGGAAACATCGCAATCGGTCGGTCGGACTCGCCAAACCCGAGTCGGTCACAACCGATTCCGACATGGAGTAAGTCGGAATGTTTTCTGACCGACATCGTAATGAGGCCCTCAGTTAGAACAGTTGACATTCCGAACAGCTCAGAACTGCATATACAGAATTAGACATCAGGACAGGTCATATAACCCACAAGAAGGCTCAGTAAATAGCACACAGACAAGGTGTAATATTCATTTTATGACTGAATTGAAACTCAGAACTATATGTAAATTAAAAATAATATGGGGCAGATTTACGTTAAACTAACGCAGCACGGTGCAGCAAGTCATTTTGCTGCGCCGTGCTGCGTTAGTCTGGAAAGCACAGGGATGCGACATATTTACAAGAATATGTTGCATCTCTGTGCTTCCCCCTGCGCTGGTGCACAAACTGCTGCCATGCGCCGGCGCAGGCACCCTTGCACCATGGTGCAAGGATGCCTGCGTCGTGGGAGATTGTTTTTGTGCAGGAAGGGGCACTTTCCTGCACAAAAACAATCACTACAGGCATTTTCCTCTTCCAATGCGTGCTGTAGAATGCAGCACGCATTGAAAGAGGAAAACACGAGGAGAAATGAAAACATTTCTCCTTGTTGCGCCTCGCTACGCCACCTCTAGGGTGGCGTAGCTTTCAAACGCATCTCCAGAGTTACGATTTCACGTAATTCTGGAGTTGAGTCCTGTTCCATGAGTGTTGCGTGGGAACACCCACAGCAACACCCATGGAACGCCCCTTCAACGCAAAGTGCTGCGTGTGAAGGGGCCGTATTTACAAGGAGAGGAAAAGTCACGCAGGGTGGCTTTTCCTCTCCTTGTAAATATAGAGGAGCCCCCTGCGCCACCAGTACGTCACGAAAAGTGACGTACTGGTGGTGCAGGGGGCTTGTAAATCTGCCCCCAAATATTTTGTGATTCTGTAAAAAACAGGGAATCAAGGGACACATGTGGGCAGCTTTTTCTCAGTCACAAATCGCACGATTTGCAGAATCAGGCCGTTTGCTACTGGTAGAAAGCCTTTTTCTATGTACCGAACCCTATTTTGCGATTCGGTAACCTGTTACCGAATCGAAAACTAGGTTGGCGATTCATTATTAGGAAGGGGCATGTTAAGTGCGTCCCTTCCTGGTAGTGACTCGCAGTGGTATGTGTAACTGTTGTGAGACTCCTTTTGTGAATAGCAAAAACGAACAATAGTCTGAAAAAATCTACTACTACAGATATGCAAAAAGTGTTGGTAAATTGTCTGCTGAAAGACTGGCAACAAATCAGCTTCGTTTACAGAATAACAGCAGTGGAGAGAAGTAGGTGATAAAAACAACTTTCGGCAAAAAATCTTAGAGATTAGGAAGTAAACTCAGAAGGCATGATTCAGAATTGCATCGTCTCCTATTCTGCACCAAATCCACATCAGAGCGAGCAGATCTTTATTACAGCAGTCACCTAGGAAGTGCTACTAAAAGTTGCATTCAGTGTTTGATTTGACGACAAGCCTAGCATTTAAGTTGGCATTTGACATACAAAGCCTAGAGGAAAACATGAGTGATGACAATGTCACTGGGATGCTTGTGCCTCCCATCAGAAGCATACTGTGGGGCAGATTTACAAGCCCCTTTCGCCACTTTTGCGCCGCCGTTGCGTCACTTTTGTGACGCAGCGGCGGCGCAAATCATGCGCCATGCTGCGGGGGATTTACAACGTGACGCATCTAGGGAGATGCGTCACGTTGTAAAGCCCTGCGCCACATGAAACCTGCGTCAGGTTTCATGTGGGCGTGCCGGCGCAGAGGGGGGCGTTCCTGCGCAAGGAAGCCCCGTAAAAGTGACGCAGTGATGACTACAAGATTTCACGGAGTCACTTTTACGTCCCTGCTGCGTCAAATCCTTACGCCTGCTTCAAGCAGGCGTAAGGAGTGACGCAGCATGTTAGGTATAGGGCACCCCTGAGCAGTACTGGAGTTACGTCGCACTTGCGACACGACTCCAGTACTGCTCCACCCTTCCGCCGACAGATGCGTCACGCATCTGTTTATCCTTGCGCCATGATGCGCCGCATTGTAAATGCGGCGCATCTGTGGTGGCGCAAGGGTAAACTTGAGTCACGCATCTTCCCTGGCGCATCCCTGCTGATTTGCAGGGATGCGCCAGGGAACGTAAATCTGCCCCCCGTATGTTTCCAAAGAACCTGATGCCATTATGATTGTTATACCTAACTCGCGAGGGTAGAGGGTTGGATAATTAAAAACCTGGTAAAGAAAAAAGCATAACATGAAGGGTCTCCGAACAAGGGCACTGTTAATTTCAAAGAGTTATTTGAGCACAGTATGCAGCATAGTTTGCATATCGATAGTTTCCCTTTTCTGTACCAGAGAACCTTCATATTCATAGCCTCGTGAGCATGTTAGCTGGTTGTCATATCCAGCCTATGATGTGCTTTTAGGACAGGGCTCATTGGACCTCTTCTGTCTTCACTGATGCCAATTAAAGCTTTTGCATTGTGAATAAATGCTTTCTAGCCGTATGTCTTGTTATGTACAGTGCCGTAGAATACATTACAGCATTAAGATGTGGCACTATGGAGGACCTGAAAAGTGTTACAGCAAACAAATGATGGACGGAATGCTGACAATGCAAACATTCTCCCCCAGTCAAAAAATCTGGGTTAAATCCATCGTTCTTTTGCCCACTACGCCACCCCAGTTTGGACCCAGCCATATGCAAATCAGTCTTGACCCTGTGCCCCATGGGAACAGTCCAGACCGAACTGCCAGGCCAGGTCCTCCCTGGACCGGAAACAAGCATCCTGGGACCGGTTTCAGGGTATGTCACCCTTCTTCAGCCAGGCTAGCTTGAATCCAGCCGCACAGTGAGCAAGGGACCCACGTCTGGGCATACCCATCCCACTTAGGGCGAAAAGTGTTACAGCAAACAAATGATGGACGGAATGCTGACAATGCAAACATTCTCCCCCAGTCAAAACATCTGGGTTAAATCCATCGTTCTTTTGCCCACTACGCCATCCCAGTTTGGACCCAGCCATATGCAAATCAGTCTTGACCCTGTGCCCGATGGGAACAGTCCAGATCGAACTGCCAGGCCAGGTCCTCCCTGGACCGGAAACAAGCATCCTGGGACCGGTTTCAGAGTATGTCACCCTTCTTCAGCCAGGCTAGCTTGAATACAGTGGCACAGTGAGCAAGGGACCCACGTCTGGGCATACCCATCCCACTTAGGGCGAAAAGTGTTACAGCAAACAAATGATGGACGGAATGCTGACAATGCAAACATTCTCCCCCAGTCAAAACATCTGGGTTAAATCCATCGTTCTTTTGCCCACTACGCCATCCCAGTTTGGACCCAGCCATATGCAAATCAGTCTTGACCCTGTGCCCGATGGGAACAGTCCAGACCGAACTGCCAGGCCAGGTCCTCCATGGACCGGAAACAAGCATCCTGGGACCGGTTTCAGGGTATGTCACCCTTCTTCAGCCAGGCTAGCTTGAATCCAGTGGCACAGTGAGCAAGGGACCCACGTCTGGGCATACCCATCCCACTTAGGGCGAAAAGTGTTACAGCAAACAAATGATGGACGGAATGCTGACAATGCAAACATTCTCCCCCAGTCAAAAGATCTGGGTTAAATCCATCGTTCTTTTGCCCACTACGCCACCCCAGTTTGGACCCAGCCATATGCAAATCAGTCTTGACCCGGTGCCCCATGGGAACAGTCCAGACCGAACTGCTAGGCCCTCACTGAACCAGAAACAAGCATCCTGGGACCGGTTTCAGGGTATGTCACCCTTCTTCAGCCAGGCTAGCTTGAATCCAGTGGCACAGTGAGCAAGGGAGCCACATCTGGGCATACCCATCCCACTTAGGGCGAAAAGTGTTACAGCAAACAAATGATGGACGGAATGCTGACAAGGCAAACATTCTCCCCCATTCAAAAGATCTGGGTTAAATCCATCGTTCTTTTGCCCACTACGCCACCCCAGTTTGGACCCAGCCATATGCAAATCAGTCTTGACACTGTGCCCCATGGGAACAGTCCAGACCGAACTGCCAGGCCAGGTCCTCCCTGGACCGGAAACAAGCATCCTGGGACCGGTTTCAGGGTATGTCACCCTTCTTCAGCCAGGCTAGCTTGAATCCAGTGGCACAGTGAGCAAGGGACCCACGTCTGGGCATACCCATCCCACTTAGGGCGAAAAGTGTTACAGCAAACAAATGATGGATGGAATGCTGACATTGCAAACATTCTCCCCCAGTCAACAGATCTGGGTTAAATCCATCGTTCTTTTTCCCACTACGCCACCCCTGTTTGGACCCAGCCATATGCACATCAGTCTTGACCCTGTGCCCCATGGGAACAGTCCAGACCAAACTGCCAGGCCAGGTCCTCCCTGGACTGGAAACAAGCATCCTGGGACCGGTTGCAGGGTATGTCACCCTTCTTGAGCCAGACTAGCTTGAATCCAGTGGCACAGTGAGCAAGGGACCCATGTCTGGGCATACCCATCCCACTTAGGGCGAAAAGTGTTACAGCAAACAAATGATGGACGGAATGCTGACAATGCAAACATTCTCCCCCAGTCAAAAGATCTGGGTTAAATCCATCGTTCTTTTGCCCACTACGCCAGCCCAGTTTGGACCCAGCCATATGCAAATCAGTCTTGACCCTGTGCCCCATGGGAACAGTCCAGACCGAACTGCCAGGCCAGGTCCTCCCTGGACTGGAAACAAGCATCCTGGGACTGGTTTCAGGGTATGTCACCCTTCTTCAGCCAGGCTAGCTTGAATCCAGTGGCACAGTGAGCAAGGGAGCCACATCTGGGCATACCCATCCCACTTAGGGCGAAAAGTGTTACAGCAAACAAATGATGGACGGAATGCTGACAAGGCAAACATTCTCCCCCATTCAAAAGATCTGGGTTAAATCCATCGTTCTTTTGCCCACTACGCCACCCCAGTTTGGACCCAGCCATATGCAAATCAGTCTTGACACTGTGCCCCATGGGAACAGTCCAGACCGAACTGCCAGGCCAGGTCCTCCCTGGACCGGAAACAAGCATCCTGGGACTGGTTTCAGGGTATGTCACCCTTCTTCAGCCAGGCTAGCTTGAATCCAGTGGCACAGTGAGCAAGGGACCCACGTCTGGGCATACCCATCCCACTTAGGGCGAAAAGTGTTACAGCAAACAAATGATGGATGGAATGCTGACATTGCAAACATTCTCCCCCAGTCAAAAGATCTGGGTTAAATCCATCGTTCTTTTTCCCACTACGCCACCCCTGTTTGGACCCAGCCATATGCACATCAGTCTTGACCCTGTGCCCCATGGGAACAGTCCAGACCAAACTGCCAGGCCAGGTCCTCCCTGGACTGGAAACAAGCATCCTGGGACCGGTTGCAGGGTATGTCACCCTTCTTGAGCCAGACTAGCTTGAATCCAGTGGCACAGTGAGCAAGGGACCCATGTCTGGGCATACCCATCCCACTTAGGGCGAAAAGTGTTACAGCAAACAAATGATGGACGGAATGCTGACAATGCAAACATTCTCCCCCAGTCAAAAGATCTGGGTTAAATCCATCGTTCTTTTGCCCACTACGCCAGCCCAGTTTGGACCCAGCCATATGCAAATCAGTCTTGACCCTGTGCCCCATGGGAACAGTCCAGACCGAACTGCCAGGCCAGGTCCTCCCTGGACTGGAAACAAGCATCCTGGGACCGGTTTCAGGGTATGTCAGCCTTCTTCAGCCAGGCTAGCTTGAATCCAGTGGCACAGTGAGCAAGGGACCCACGTCTGGGCAAACCCATCCCACTTAGGGCGAAAAGTGTTACAGCAAACAAATGATGGACGGAATGCTGACAATGCAAACATTCTCCCCCAGTCAAAAGATCTGGGTTAAATCCATCTTTCTTTTGCCCACTACGCCACCCTAGTTTGGACCCAGCCATATGCAAATCAGTCTTGACCCTGTGCCCCATGGGAACAGTCCAGACCGAACTGTCAGGCCAGGTCCTCCCTGGACCAGAAACAAGCATCCTGGGACCGGTTTTAGGGTATGTCACCCTTCTTCAGCCAGGCTAGCTTGAATCCAGTGGCACAGTGAGCAAGGGACCCACGTCTGGGCATACCCATCCCACTTAGGGCGAAAAGTGTTACAGCAAACAAATGATGGACGGAATGCTGACAATGCAAACATTCTCCCCCAGTCAAAAGATCTGGGTTAAATCCATCGTTCTTTTGCGCACAACGCCACCCCAGTTTGGACCCAGCCATATGCAAATCAGTATTGACCCTGTGCCGCATGGGAACAGTCCAGACCGAACTGCCAGGCCAGGTCCTCCCTGGACCGGAAACAAGCATACTGGGACCGGTTTCAGGGTATGTCACCCTTCTTCAGCCAGGCTAGCTTGAATCCATTGGCACAGTGAGCAAGGGACCCACGTCTGGGCATACCCATCCCACTTAAGGCGAAAAGTGTTACAGCAAACAAATGATGGACGGAATGCTGACAATGCAAACATTCTCCCCCAGTCAAAAGATCTGGGTTAAATCAATCGTTCTTTTGCCCACTATGCCACCCCAGTTTGGACCCAGCCGTATGCAAATCAGTCTTGACCCTGTGCCCCATGGGAACAGTCCAGACCGAACTGACAGGCCAGGTCCTCCCTGGACCGGAAACAAGCATCCTGGGACCGGTTTCAGGGTATGTCACCCTTCTTCAGCCAGGCTAGCTTGAATCCAGTGGCACAGTGAGCAAGGGACCCACGTCTGGGCATACCCATCCCACTTAGGGCGAAAAGTGTTACATCAAACAAATGATGGACGGAATGCTGACAAGGCAAACATTCTCCCCCATTCAAAAGATCTGGGTTAAATCCATCGTTCTTTTGCCCACTACGCCACCCCAGTTTGGACCCAGCCATATGCAAATCAGTCTTGACCCTGTGCCCCATGGGAACAGTCCAGACCGAACTGCCAGGCCAGGTCCTCCCTGGACCGGAAACAAGCATCCTGGGACCGGTTTCAGGGTATGTCACCCTTCTTCAGCCAGGCTAGCTTGAATCCAGTGGCACAGTGAGCAAGGGACCCACGTCAGGGCATACCCATCCCACTTAGGGTGAAAAGTGTTACAGCAAACAAATGATTGACGGAATGCTGACAATGCAAACATTCTCCCCCAGTCAAAAGATCAAAGTTAAATCCATCGTTCTTTTGCCCACTACGCTACCCCAGTTTGGACCCAGCCATATGCAAATCAGTCTTGACCCTGTGCCCCATGGGAACAGTCCAGACCGAACTGCCAGGCCAGGTCCTCCCTGGACCGGAAACAAGCATCCTGGGACCAGTTTCAGGGTATGTCACCCTTCTTCAGCCAGGCTAGCTTGAATCCAGTGGCACAGTGAGCAAGGGACCCACGTCTGGGCATACCCATCCCACTTAGGGCGAAAAGTGTTACAGCAAACAAATGATGGACAGAATGCTGACAATGCAAACATTCTCCCCCAGTCAAAAGATCTGGGTTAAATCCATTGTTCTTTTGCCCACTACGCCACCCCAGTTTGGACCCAGCCATATGCAAATCAGTCTTGACCCTGTGCCCCATGGGAACAGTCCAGACTGAACTGCCAGGCCAGGTCCTCCCTGGACCGAAAACAAGCATCCTGGGACCGGTTTCAGGGTATGTCACCCTTCTTCAGCCAGGCTAGCTTGAATATAGTGGCACAGTGAGCAAGGGACCCGCGTCTGGGCATACCCATCCCACTTAGGGCGAAAAGTGTTACAGCAAACAAATGATGGACGGAATGCTGACAATGCAAACATTCTCCCCCAGTCAAAACATCTGGGTTAAATCCATCGTTCTTTTGCCCACTATGCCATCCCAGTTTGGACCCAGCCATATACAAATCAGTCTTGACCCTGTGCCCGATGGGAACAGTCCAGACCGAACTGCCAGGCCAGGTCCTCCATGGACCGGAAACAAGCATCCTGGGACCGGTTTCAGGGTATGTCACCCTTCTTCAGCCAGGCTAGCTTGAATCCAGTGGCACAGTGAGCAAGGGACCCACGTCTGGGCATACCCATCCCACTTAGGGCGAAAAGTGTTACAGCAAACAAATGATGGACGGAATGCTGACAATGCAAACATTCTCCCCCAGTCAAAAGATCAAAGTTAAATCCATCGTTCTTTTGCCCACTACGCTACCCCAGTTTGGACCCAGCCATATGCAAATCAGTCTTGACCCTGTGCCCCATGGGAACAGTCCAGACCGAACTGCCAGGCCAGGTCCTCCCTGGACCGGAAACAAGCATCCTGGGACCAGTTTCAGGGTATGTCACCCTTCTTCAGCCAGGCTAGCTTGAATCCAGTGGCACAGTGAGCAAGGGACCCACGTCTGGGCATACCCATCCCACTTAGGGCGAAAAGTGTTACAGCAAACAAATGTTGGACAGAATGCTGACAATGCAAACATTCTCCCCCAGTCAAAAGATCTGGGTTAAAGCCATTGTTCTTTTGCCCACTACGCCACCCCAGTTTGGACCCAGCCATATGCAAATCAGTCTTGACCCTGTGCCCCATGGGAACAGTCCAGACCGAACTGCCAGGCCAGGTCCTCCCTGGACCGGAAACAAGCATCCTGGGACCGGTTTCAGGGTATGTCACCCTTCTTCAGCCAGGCTAGCTTGAATACAGTGGCACAGTGAGCAAGGGACCCACGTCTGGGCATACCCATCCCACTTAGGGCGAAAAGTGTTACAGCAAACAAATGATGGACGGAATGCTGACAATGCAAACATTCTCCCCCAGTCAAAACATCTGGGTTAAATCCATCGTTCTTTTGCCCACTACGCCATCCCAGTTTGGACCCAGCCATATGCAAATCAGTCTTGACCCTGTGCCTGATGGGAACAGTCCAGACCGAACTGCCAGGCCAGGTCCTCCATGGACCGGAAACAAGCATCCTGGGACCGGTTTCAGGGTATGTCACCCTACTTCAGCCAGGCTAGCTTGAATCCAGTGGCACAGTGAGCAAGGGACCCACGTCTGGGCATACCCATCCCACTTAGGGCGAAAAGTGTTACAGCAAACAAATGATGGACGGAATGCTGACAATGCAAACATTCTCCCCCAGTCAAAAGATCTGGGTTAAATCCATCGTTCTTTTGCCGACTACGCCACCCCAGTTTGGACCCAGCCATATGCAAATCAGTCTTGACCCGGTGCCCCATGGGAACAGTCCAGACCGAATTGCTAGGCCCTCACTGAACCAGAAACAAGCATCCTGGGACCGGTTTCAGGGTATGTCACCCTTCTTCAGCCAGGCTAGCTTGAATCCAGTGGCACAGTGAGCAAGGGAGCCACATCTGGGCATACCCATCCCACTTAGGGCGAAAAGTGTTACAGCAAACAAATGATGGACGGAATGCTGACAAGGCAAACATTCTCCCCCATTCAAAAGATCTGGGTTAAATCCATCGTTCTTTTGCCCACTACGCCACCCCAGTTTGGACCCAGCCATATGCAAATCAGTCTTGACACTGTGCCCCATGGGAACAGTCCAGACCGAACTGCCAGGCCAGGTCCTCCCTGGACCGGAAACAAGCATCCTGGGACCGGTTTCAGGGTATGTCACCCTTCTTCAGCCAGGCTAGCTTGAATCCAGTGGCACAGTGAGCAAGGGACCCACGTCTGGGCATACCCATCCCACTTAGGGCGAAAAGTGTTACAGCAAACAAATGATGGATGGAATGCTGACATTGCAAACATTCTCCCCCAGTCAAAAGATCTGGGTTAAATCCATTGTTCTTTTTCCCACTACGCCACCCCTGTTTGGACCCAGCCATATGCACATCAGTCTTGACCCTGTGCCCCATGGGAACAGTCCAGACCAAACTGCCAGGCCAGGTCCTCCCTGGACTGGAAACAAGCATCCTGGGACCGGTTGCAGGGTATGTCACCCTTCTTGAGCCAGACTAGCTTGAATCCAGTGGCACAGTGAGCAAGGGACCCATGTCTGGGCATACCCATCCCACTTAGGGCGAAAAGTGTTACAGCAAACAAATGATGGACGGAATGCTGACAATGCAAACATTCTCCCCCAGTCAAAAGATCTGGGTTAAATCCATCGTTCTTTTGCCCACTACGCCAGCCCAGTTTGGACCCAGCCATATGCAAATCAGTCTTGACCCTGTGCCCCATGGGAACAGTCCAGACCGAACTGCCAGGCCAGGTCCTCCCTGGACCGGAAACAAGCATCCTGGGACCGGTTTCAGGGTATGTCAGCCTTCTTCAGCCAGGCTAGCTTGAATCCAGTGGCACAGTGAGCAAGGGACCCACGTCTGGGCATACCCATCCCACTTAGGGCGAAAAGTGTTACAGCAAACAAATGATGGACGGAATGCTGACAATGCAAACATTCTCCCCAGTCAAAAGATCTGGGTTAAATCCATCTTTCTTTTGCCCACTACGCCACCCCAGTTTGGACCCAGCCATATGCAAATCAGTCTTGACCATGTGCCCCATGGGAACAGTCCAGACCGAACTGTCAGGCCAGGTCCTCCCTGGACCAGAAACAAGCATCCTGGGACCGGTTTTAGGGTATGTCACCCTTCTTCAGCCAGGCTAGCTTGAATCCAGTGGCACAGTGAGCAAGGGACCCACGTCTGGGCATACCCATCCCACTTAGGGCGAAAAGTGTTACAGCAAACAAATGATGGACGGAATGCTGACAATGCAAACATTCTCCCCCAGTCAAAAGATCTGGGATAAATCCATCGTTCTTTTGCGCACTACGCCACCCCAGTTTGGACCCAGCCATATGCAAATCAGTATTGACCCTGTGCCGCATGGGAACAGTCCAGACCGAACTGCCAGGCCAGGTCCTCCCTGGACCGGAAACAAGCATACTGGGACCGGTTTCAGGGTATGTCACCCTTCTTCAGCCAGGCTAGCTTGAATCCATTGGCACAGTGAGCAAGGGACCCACGTCTGGGCATACCCATCCCACTTAAGGCGAAAAGTGTTACAGCAAACAAATGATGGACGGAATGCTGACAATGCAAACATTCTCCCCCAGTCAAAAGATCTGGGTTAAATCAATCGTTCTTTTGCCCACTACGCCACCCCAGTTTGGACCCAGCCGTATGCAAATCAGTCTTGACCCTGTGCCCCATGGGAACAGTCCAGACCGAACTGCCAGGCCAGGTCCTCCCTGGACCGGAAACAAGCATCCTGGGACCGGTTTCAGGGTATGTCACCCTTCTTCAGCCAGGCTAGCTTGAATCCAGTGGCACAGTGAGCAAGGGACCCACGTCTGGGCATACCCATCCCACTTAGGGCGAAAAGTGTTACAGCAAACAAATGATGGACGGAATGCTGTCAATGCAAACATTCCCTCCCAGTCAAAAGATCTGGGTTAAATCCATCGTTCTTTTGCCCACTACGCCACCCCAGTCTTGACCCTGTGCCCCATGGGAACAGTCCAGACCGAACTACCAGGCCAGGTCCTCCCTGGACCGGAAACAAGCATCCTGGGAGCGGTTTCATGGTATGTCACCCTTCTTCAGCCAGGCTAGCTTGAATCCAGTGGCACAGTGAGCAAGGGACCCACGTCTGGGCATACCCATCCCACTTAGGGCGAAAAGTGCTACAGCAAACAAATGATGGACAGAATGCTGACAATGCAAACATTCTCCCCCAGTCAAAAGATCTGGGTTAAATCCATCATTCTTTTGCCCACTACGCCACCCCAGTTTGGACCCAGCCATATGCAAATCAGTCTTGACCCTGTGCCCCATGGGAACAGTCCAGACCGAACTGCCAGGCCAGGTCCTCCCTGGACCGGAAACAAGCATCCTGGGACCGGTTTCATGGTATGTTACCCTTCTTCAGCCAGGCTAGCTTGAATCCAGTGGCACAGTGAGCAAGGGACCCACGTCTGGGCATACCCATCCCACTTAGGGCGAAAAGTGTTACAGCAAACAAATGATGGACGGAATGCTGACAATGCAAACATTCTCCCCCAGTCATAAGATCTGGGTTAAATCCATCATTCTTTTGCCCACTACGCCACCCCAGTTTGGACCCAGTCATATGCAAATCAGTCTTGACCCTGTGCCCCATGGGAACAGTCCAGACCGAACTGCCAGGCCAGGTCCTCCCTGGACCAGAAACAAGCATCCTGGGACCGGTTTTAGGGTATGTCACCCTTCTTCAGCCAGGCTAACTTGAATCCAGTGGCACAGTGAGCAAGGGACCCACGTCTGGGCATACCCATCCCACTTAGGGCGAAAAGTGTTACAGCAAACAAATGATGGACGGAATGCTGACAATGAAAACATTCTCCCCCAGTCAAAAGATCTGGGATAAATCCATGGTTCTTTTGCGCACTACGCCACCCCAGTTTGGACCCAGCCATATGCAAATCAGTCTTGACCCAGTGCCCCACAGGAACAGTCCAGACCGAACTGCCAGGCCAGGTCCTCCCTGGACCGGAAACAAGCATCCTGGGACCGGTTTCAGTGTATGTCACCCTTCTTCAGCCAGGCTAGCTTGAATCCAGTGGCAAAGTGAGCAAGGGACCCACGTCTGGGCATACCCATTCCACTTAGGGCGAAAAGTATTACAGCAAACAAATGATGGACGGAATGCTGACAATGCAAACATTCTCCCCCAGTCAAAAGATCTGGGTTAAATCCATCGTTCTTTTGCCCACTACGCCACCCCAGTTTGGACCCAGCCATATGCAAATCAGTCTTGACCCGGTGCCCCATGGGAACAGTCCAGACCGAACTGCTAGGCCCTCACTGAACCAGAAACAAGCATCCTGGGACCGGTTGCAGGGTATGTCACCCTTCTTCAGCAAGGCTAGCTTGAATCCAATGGCACAGTGAGCAAGGGACCCACGTCTGGGCAAACCCATCCCACTTAGGGCGAAAAGTGTTACAGCAAACAAATGATAGACGGAATGCTGACAATGCAAACATTCTCCCCCAGTCAAAAGATCTGGGCTAAATCCATCGTTCTTTTGCCCACTACGCCACCCCAGTTTGGACCTAGCCATATGAAATCAGTCTTGACCCTGTGCCCCATGGGAATAGTCCAGACCGAACTGCCAGGCCAGGTTCTCCCTGGACCGGAAACAAGCATCCTGGGACTGGTTTCAGGGTATGTCACCCTTCTTCAGCCAGGCTAGCTTGAATCCAGTGGCACAGTGAGCAAGGGACCCACGTCTGGGCATACCCATTCCACTTAGGGCGAAAAGTGTTACAGCAAACAAATGATGGACGGAATGCTGACAATGCAAACATTCTCCCTCAGTCATAAGATCTGGGTTAAATCCATCATTATTTTGCCCACTACGCCACCCCAGTTTGGACCCAGTCATATGCAAATCAGTCTTGACCCTGTGCCCCATGGGAACAGTCCAGACCGAACTGCCAGGCAAGGTCCTCCCTGGACCAGAAACAAGCATCCTGGGACCGGTTTTAGGGTATGTCACCCTTCTTCAGCCAGGCTAGCTTGAATCCAGTGGCACAGTGAGCAAGGCACCCACGTCTGGGCATACCCATCCCACTTAGGGCGAAAAGTGTTACAGCAAACAAATGATGGACGGAATGCTGACAATGCAAACATTCTCCCCCAGTCAAAAGATCTGGGATAAATCCATCGTTCTTTTGCGCACTACGCCACCCCAGTTTGGACCCAGCCATATGCAAATCAGTCTTGACCCAGGGCCCATGGGAACAGTCCAGACCGAACTGCCAGGCCAGGTCCTCCCTGGACCAGAAACAAGCATCCTGGGACCGGTTTCAGTGTATGTCACCCTTCTTCAGCCAGGCTAGCTTGAATCCAGTGGCAAAGTGAGCAAGGGACCCACGTCTGGGCATACCCATCCCACTTAGGGCGAAAAGTGTAACAGCAAACAAATGATGGATGGAATGCTGACAATGCAAACATTCTCCCCCAGTCAAAAGATCTGGGTTAAATCCATCGTTCTTTTGCCCACTACGCCACCCCAGTTTGGACCCAGCCATATGCAAATCAGTCTTGACCCTGTGCCCCATGGGAACAGTCCAGACCGAACTGCCAGGCCAGGTCCTCCCTGGACCGGAAACAAGCATCCTGGGACCGGTTTCAGGGTATGTCACCCTTCTTCAGCCAGGCTAGCTTGAATCCAGTGGCACTGTGAGGAAGGGACCCACATCTGGGCATACCCATCCCACTTAGGGCGAAAAGTGTTACAGCAAACAAATGATGGACGGAATGCTGACAATGCAAACATTCTCCCCCAGTCAAAAGATCTGGGTTAAATCCATTGTTCTTTTGCCCACTACGCCACCCCAGTTTGGACCCAGCCATATGCAAATCAGTCTTGACCCTGTGCCCCATGGGAACAGTCCAGACCGAACTGCCAGGCCAGGTCCTCCCTGGACCGGAAACAAGCATCCTGGGACCGGTTTCAGGGTATGTTACCCTTCTTCAGCCAGGCTAGCTTGAATCCAGTGGCACAGTGAGCAAGGGACCCACGTCTGGGCATACCCATCCCACTTAGGGCGAAAAGTGTTACAGCAAACAAATGATGGACAGAATGCTGACAATGCAAACATTCTCCCCCATTCAAAAGATCTGGGTTAAATCCATCGTTCTTTTGCCCACTATGCCACCCCAGTTTGGACCCAGCCATATGCAAATCAGTCTTGACCCTGTGCCCCATGGAAACAGTCCAGACCGAACTGCCAGGCCAGGTCCTCCCTGAATCAGAAACAAGCATCCTGGGACCGGTTGCAGGGTATGTCATCCTTCTTCGGCCAGGCTAGCTTGAATCCAGTGGTACAGTGAGCAAGGGACCCACGTCTGGGCATACCCATCCCACTTAGGGCGAAAAGTGTTACAGCAAACAAATGATGGACGGAATGCTGACAATGCAAACATTCTCCCCAAGTCAAAAGATCTGGGTTAAATCCATTGTTCTTTTGCCCACTACGCCACCCCAGTTTGGACCCAGCCATATGAAATCAGTCTTGACCCTGTGCCCCATGGGAACAGTCCAGACCGAACTGCCAGGCCAGGGCTCCCTGGACCGGAAACAAGCATCCTGGGACCGGTTTCAGGGTATGTCACCCTTCTTCAGCCAGGCTAGCTTGAATCCAGTGGCACAGTGAGCAAGGGACCCACGTCTGGGCATACCCATCCCACTTAGGGCGAAAAGTGTTACAGCAAACAAATGATGGACAGAATGCTGACAATGCAAACATTCTCCCCCAGTCAAAAGATCTGGGTTAAATCCATCGTTCTTTTGCCCACTGGACCCAGCCATATGCAAATCAGTCTTGACCATGTGCCCCATGGGAACAGTCCAGACCGAACTGCCAGGCCAGGTCCTCCCTGGACCGGAAACAAGCATCCTGGGACCGGTTTCAGGGTATGTCACCTTTCTTCAGCCAGGCTAGCTTGAATCCAGTGGCACAGTGAACAAGGGACCCACGTCTGGGCATACCCATCCCACATAGGTCGAAAAGTGTAACAGCAAACAAATGATGGATGGAATGCTGACAATGCAAACATTCTCCCCCATTCAAAAGTTCTGGGTTAAATCCATGGTTCTTTTGCCCACTACGCCACCCCAGTTTGGACCTAGCCATATGAAATCAGTCTTGACCCTGTGCCCCATGGGAACAGTGCAGACCGAACTGCCAGGCCAGGTTCTCCCTGGACCGGAAACAAGCATCCTGGGACTGGTTTCAGGGTATGTCACCCTTCTTCAGCCAGGCTAGCTTGAATCCAGTGGCACAGTGAGCAAGGGACCCACGTCTGGGCATACCCATCCCAATTAGGGCAAAAAATGTTACAGCAAACAAATGATGGACGGAATGCTGACAAGGCAAACATTCTCCCCCATTCAAAAGATCTGGGTTAAATCCATCGTTCTTTTGCCCACTACGCCACCCCAGTTTGGACCCAGCCATATGCAAATCAGTCTTGACCCTGTGCCCCATGGGAACAGTCCAGACTGAACTGCCAGGCCAGGTCCTCCGTGGACCGGAAACAAGCATCCTGGGACCGGTTTCAGGGTATGTCACCCTTCTTCAGCCAGGCTAGCTTGAATCCAGTGGCACAGTGAGCAAGGGACCCACGTCTGGGCATACCCATCCCACTTAGGGCGAAAAGTGTTACAGCAAACAAATGATGGACGGAATGCTGACAATGCAAACATTCTCCCCCAGTCAAAAGATCTGGGTTCAATCCATCGTTCTTTTGCCCACTACGCCACCCCAGTCTTGACCCTGTGCCCCATGGGAACAGTCCAGACCGAACTTCCAGGCCAGGTCCTCCTTGGACCGGAAACAAGCATCCTGGGAGCGGTTTCAGGGTATGTCACCCTTCTTCAGACAGGCTAGCTTGAATCCAGTGGCACAGTGAGCAAGGGACCCACGTCTGGGCATACCCATCCCACTTAGGGCGAAAAGTGTTACAGCAAACAAATGATGGACGGAATGCTGACAATGCAAACATTCTCCCCCAGTCAAAAGATCTGGGTTAAATCCATCGTTCTTTTGCCCACTACGCCACCCCAGTCTTGACCCTGAGCCCCATGGGAACAGTCCAGACCGAACTTCCAGGCCAGGTCCTCCTTGGACCGGAAACAAGCATCCTGGGAGCGGTTTCAGGGTATGTCACCCTTCTTCAGACAGGCTAGCTTGAATCCAGTGGCACAGTGAGCAAGGGACCCACGTCTGGGCATACCCATTCCACTTAGGGCGAAAAGTGCTACAGCAAACAAATGATGGACAGAATGCTGACAATGCAAACATTCTCCCCCAGTCAAAAGATCTGGGTTAAATCCATCGTTCTTTTGCCCACTACGCCACCCCAGTTTGGACCCAGCCATATGCAAATCAGTCTTGACCCTGTGCCCCATGGGAACAGTCCAGACCGAACTGCCAGGCCAGGTCCTCCCTGGACCGGAAACAAGCATCCTGGGACTGGCTTCAGGGTATGTCACCCTTCTTCAGCCAGGCTAGCTTGAATCCAGTGGCACAGTGAGCAAGGGACCCACGTCTGGGCATACCCATCCCACTTAGGGCAAAAAGTGTTACAGCAAACAAATGATGGACAGAATGCTGACAATGCAAACATTCTCCCCCAGTCAAAAGATCTGGGTTAAATCCATCGTTCTTTTGCCCACTACGCCACCCCAGTTTGGACCCAGCCATATGCAAATCAGTCTTGACCCTGTGTCCCATGGGAACAGTCCAGACCGAACTGCCAGGCCAGGTCCTCCCTGGACCGGTAACAAGCATCCTGGGACCGGTTTCAGGGTATGTCACTCTTCTTCAGCCAGGCTAGCTTGAATCCAGTGGCACAGTGAGCAAGGGACCCACGTCTGGGCATACCCATCCCACTTAGGGCAAAAAGTGTTACAGCAAACAAATGATGGACAGAATGCTGACAATGCAAACATTCTCCCCCAGTCAAAAGATCTGGGTTAAATCCATCGTTCTTTTGCCCACTACGCCACCCCAGTTTGGACCCAGCCATATGCAAATCAGTCTTGACCCTGTGCCCCATGGGAACAGTCCAGGCCGAACTGCCAGGCCAGGTCTTCCCTAGACCGGAAACAAGCATCCTGGGACTGGCTTCAGGGTATGTCACCCTTCTTCAGCCAGGCTAGCTTGAATCCAGTGGCACAGTGAGGAAGGGACCCACGTCTCGGCATACGAATCCCACTTAGGGCGAAAAGTGTTACAGCAAACAAATGATGGACGGAATGCTGACAATGCAAACATTCTCCCCCAGTCAAAAGATCTGGGTTAAATCCATCGTTCTTTTGCCCACTACGCCACCCCATTTTGGACCCAGCCATATGCAAATCAGTCTTGACCCTGTGCCCCATGGGAACAGTCCAGACCGAACTGCCAGGCCAGGTCCTCCCTGGACTGGAAACAAGCATCCTGGGACCGGTTTCAGGGTATGTCACCCTTCTTCAGCCAGGCTAGCTTGAATCCAGTGGCACAGTGAGCAAGGGACCCACGTCTGGGCATACCCATCCCACTTAGGGCGAAAAGTGTTACAGCAAACAAATGATGGACGGAATGCTGACAATGCAAACATTCTCCCCCAGTCAAAAGATCTGGGTTAAATCCATTGTTCTTTTGCCCACTACGCCACCCCAGTTTGGACCCAGCCGTATGCACATCAGTCTTGACCCTGTGCCCCATGGGAACAGTCCAGACCGACCTGCCAGGCCAGGTCCTCCCTGGACCAGAAACAAGCATCCTGGGACTGGCTTCAGGGTATGTCACCCTTCTTCAGCTAGGCTAGCTTGAATCCAGTGGCACATTGAGCAAGGGACCCACGTCTGGGCATACCCATTCCATTTAGGGCGAAAAGTGTTACAGCAAACAAATGATGGACAGAATGCTGACAATGCAAACATTCTCCCCCAGTCAAAAGATCTGGGTTAAATCCATCGTTCTTTTGCCCACTACGCCACCCCAGTTTGGACCCAGCAATATGCAAATCAGTCTTGACCCTGTGTCCCATGGGAACAGTCCAGACCGAACTGACAGGCCAGGTCCTCCCTGGACCGGTAACAAGCATCCTGGGACCGGTTTCAGGGTATATCACTCTTCTTCAGCCAGGCTAGCTTGAATCCAGTGGCACAGTGAGCAAGGGACCCACGTCTGGGCATACCCATCCCACTTAGGGCGAAAAGTGTTACAGCAAACAAATGATGGACAGAATGCTGACAATGCAAACATTCTCCCCCAGTCAAAAGATCTGGGTTAAATCCATCGTTCTTTTGCCCACTACGCCACCCCAGTTTGGACCCAGCCATATGCAAATCAGTCTTGACCCTGTGCCCCATGGGAACAGTCCAGGCTGAACTGCCAGGCCAGGTCCTCCCTAGACCGGAAACAAGCATCCTGGGACTGGCTTCAGGGTATGTCACCCTTCTTCAGCCAGGCTAGCTTGAATCCAGTGGCACAGTGAGCAAGGGACCCACGTCTGGGCATACCCATCCCACTTAGGGCGAAAAGTGTTACAGCAAACAAATGATGGACGGAATGCTGACAATGCAAACATTCTCCCCCAGTCAAAAGATCTGGGTTAAATCCATTGTTCTTTTGCCCAGTACGCCACCCCAGTTTGGACCCAGCCATATGCACATCAGTTTTGACCCAGTGCCCCATGGGAACAGTCCAGACCAAACTGCCAGGCCAGGTCCTCCCTGGACTGGAAACAAGCATCCTGGGACCGGTTGCAGGGTATGTCACCCTTCTTCAGCCAGACTAGCTTAAATCCAGTGGCACAGTGAGCAAGGGACCCATGTCTGGGCATACCCATCCCACTTAGGGCGAAAAGTGTTACAGCAAACAAATGATGGACGGAATGCTGACAATGCAAACATTCTCCCCCAGTCAAAAGATCTGGGTTAAATCCATCGTTCTTTTGCCCACTACGCCACCCCATTTTGGACCCAGCCATATGCAAATCAGTCTTGACCCTGTGCCCCATGGGAACAGTCCAGACCGAACTGCCAGGCCAGGTCCTCCCTGGACCGGAAACAAGCATCCTGGGACCGGTTTCAGGGTATGTCACCCTTCTTCAGCCAGGCTAGCTTGAATCCAGTGGCACAGTGAGCAAGGGACCCACGTCTGGGCATACCCATCCCACTTAGGGCGAAAAGTGTTACAGCAAACAAATGATGGACGGAATGCTGACAATGCAAACATTCTCCCCCAGTCAAAAGATCTGGGTTAAATCCATTGTTCTTTTGCCCACTACGCCACCCCAGTTTGGACCCAGCCGTATGCACATCAGTCTTGACCCTGTGCCCCATGGGAACAGTCCAGACCAAACTGCCAGGCCAGGTCCTCCCTGGACTGGAAACAAGCATCCTGGGACCGGTTGCAGGGTATGTCTCCCTTCTTCAGCCAGACTAGCGTGAATCCATTGGCACAGTGAGCAAGGGACCCATGTCTGGGCATACCCATCCCACTTAGGGCGAAAAGTGTTACAGCAAACAAATGATGGACGGAATGCTGACAATGCAAACATTCTCCCCCAGTCAAAAGATATGGGTTAAATCCATCGTTCTTTTGCCCACTACGCCACCCCAGTTTGGACCCAGCCATATGCAAATCAGTCTTGACCCTGTGCCCCATGGGAACAGTCCAGACCGAACTGCCAGGCCAGGTCCTCCCTGGACCGGAAACAAGCATCCTGGGACCGGTTTCAGGGTATGTCACCCTTCTTCAGCCAGGCTAGCTTGAATCCAGTGGCACAGTGAGCAAGGGACCCACGTCTGGGCATACCCATCCCACTTAGGGCGAAAAGTGTTACATCAAACAAATGATGGACGGAATGCTGACAATGCAAACATTCTCCCCCAGTCAAAAGATCTGGGTTAAATCCATCGTTCTTTTGCCCACTACGCCACCCCAGTTTGGACCCAGCCATATGCAAATCAGTCTTGACCCTGTGTCCCATGGGAACAGTCCAGACCGAACTGCCAGGCCAGGTCCTCCCTGGACCGGTAACAAGCATCCTGGGACCGGTTTCAGGGTATGTCACTCTTCTTCAGCCAGGCTAGCTTGAATCCAGTGGCACAGTGAGCAAGGGACCCACGTCTGGGCATACCCATCCCACTTAGGGCGAAAAGTGTTACAGCAAACAAATGATGGACAGAATGCTGACAATGCAAACATTCTCCCCAAGTCAAAAGATCTGGGTTAAATCCATCGTTCTTTTGCCCACTACGCCACCCCAGTTTGGACCCAGCCATATGCAAATCAGTCTTGACCCTGTGCCCCATGAGAACAGTCCAGACCGAACTGCCAGGCCAGGTCCTCCCTAGACCGGAAACAAGCATCCTGGGACTGGCTTCAGGGTATGTCACCCTTCTTCAGCCAGGCTAGCTTAAATCCAGTGGCACAGTGAGCAAGGGACCAACGTCTCGGCATACCCATCCCACTTAGGGCGAAAAGTGTTACAGCAAACAAATGATGGACGGAATACTGACAAGGCAAACATTCTCCCCCATTCAAAAGATCTGGGTTAAATCCATCGTTCTTTTGCCCACTATGCCACCCCAGTTTGGACCCAGCCATATGCAAATCAGTCTTGACCCTGTGCCCCATGGGAACAGTCCAGACCGAACTGCCAGGCCAGGTCCTCCCTGAATCAGAAACAAGCATCCTGGGACCGGTTGCAGGGTATGTCATCCTTCTTCAGCCAGGCTAGCTTGAATCCAGTGGCACAGTGAGCAAGGGACCCACGTCTGGGCATACCGATCCCACTTAGGGCGAAAAGTGTTACAGCAAACAAATGATGGACGGAATGCTGACAATGCAGACATTCTCCCCAAGTCAAAAGATCTGGGTTAAATCCATTGTTCTTTTGCCCACTACGCCACCCCAGTTTGGACCCAGCCATATGAAATCAGTCTTGACCCTGTGCCCCATGGGAACAGTCCAGACCGAACTGCCAGGCCAGGTCCTCCCTGGACCGGAAATAAGCATCCTGGGACCGGTTTCAGGGTATGTCACCCTTCTTCAGCCAGGCTAGCTTGAATCCAATGGCACAGTGAGCAAGAGACCCACGTCTGGGCATACCCATCCCACTTAGGGCGAAAAGTGTTACAGCAAACAAATGATGGACGGAATACTGACAAAGCAAACATTCTCCCCCATTCAAAAGTTCTGGGTTAAAACCATCGTTCTTTTGCCCACTACGCCACCCCAGTTTGGACCTAGCCATATGAAATCAGTCTTGACCCTGTGCCCCATGGGAACAGTCCAGACCGAACTGCCAGGCCAGGTTCTCCCTGGACCGTAAACAAGCATCCTGGGACTGGTTTCAGGGTATGTCACCCTTCTTCAGCCAGGCTAGCTTGAATCCAGTGGCACAGTGAGCAAGGGACCCACGTCTGGGCATACCCATCCCACTTAGGGCGAAAAGTGTTACAGCAAACAAATGATGGACGGAATGCTGACAAGGCAAACATTCTCCCCCATTCAAAAGATCTGGGTTAAATCCATGGTTCTTTTGCCCACTACGCCACCCCAGTTTGGACCCAGCCATATGCAAATCAGTCTTGACCCTGTGCCCCATGGGAACAGTCCAGAACGAACTGCCAGGCCAGGTCCTCCCTGGACCGGAAACAAGCATCCTGGGACCGGTTTCAGGGTATGTCACCCTTCTTCAGCCAGGCTAGCTTGAATCCAGTGGCACAGTGAGCAAGGGACCCACGTCTGGGCATACCCATCCCACTTAGGGCGAAAAGTGTTACAGCAAACAAATGATGGACGGAATGCTGACAATGCAAACATTCTCCCCCCGTCAAAAGATCTGGGTTAAATCCATCGTTCTTTTGCCCACTACGCCACCCCAGTCTTGACCCTGTGCCCCATGGGAACAGTCCAGACCGAACTTCCAGGCCAGGTCCTCCTTGGACCGGAAACAAGCATCCTGGGAGTGGTTTCAGGGTATGTCACCCTTCTTCAGACAGGCTAGCTTGAATCCAGTGGCACAGTGAGCAAGGGACCCACGTCTGGGCATACCCATCCCACTTAGGGCAAAAAGTGCTACAGCAAACAAATGATGGACAGAATGCTGACAATGCAAACATTCTCCCCCAGTCAAAAGATCTGGGTTAAATCCATCGTTCTTTTGCCCACTACGCCACCACAGTTTGGACCCAGCCATATGCAAATCAGTCTTGACCCTGTGCCCCATGGGAACAGTCCAGACCGAACTGACAGGCCAGGTCCTCCCTGGACCGGAAACAAGCATCCTGGGACCGGTTTCAGGGTATGTCACCCTTCTTCATCCAGGCTAGCTTGAATCCAGTAGCACAGTGAGCAAGGGACCCACGTCTGGGCATACCCATCCCACTTATGGCAAAAAGTGTTACAGCAAACAAATGATGGACAGAATGCTGACAATGCAAACATTCTCCCCCAGTCAAAAGATCTGGGTTAAATCCATCGTTCTTTTGCCCACTACGCCACCCCAGTTTGGACCCAGCCATATGCAAATCAGTCTTGACCCTGTGTCCCATGGGAACAGTCCAGACCGAACTGCCAGGCCAGGTCCTCCCTGGACCGGTAACAAGCATCCTGGGACCGGTTTCAGGGTATGTCACTCTTCTTCAGCCAGGCTAGCTTGAATCCAGTGGCACAGTGAGCAAGGGACCCACGTCTGGGCATACCCATCCCACTTAGGGCGAAAAGTGTTACAGCAAACAAATGATGGACGGAATGCTGACAATGCAAACATTCTCCCCTAGTCAAAAGATCTGGGTTAAATCCATCGTTCTTTTGCCCACTACGCCACCCCAGTTTGTACCCAGCCATATGCAAATCAGTCTTGACCCTGTGCCCCATGGGAACAGTCCAGGCCGAACTGCCAGGCCAGGTCCTCCCTAGACCGGAAACAAGCATCCTGGGACTGGCTTCAGGGTATGTCACCCTTCTCCAGCCAGGCTAGCTTGAATCCAGTGGCACAGTGAGGAAGGGACCCACGTCTCGGCATACAAATCCCACTTAGGGCGAAAAGTGTTACAGCAAACAAATGATGGACGGAATGCTGACAATGCAAACATTCTCCCCCAGTCAAAAGATCTGGGTTAAATCCATCGTTCTTTTACCCACTACGCCACCCCATTTTGGACCCAGCGATATGCAAATCAGTCTTGACCCTGTGCCCCATGGGAACAGTCCAGACCAAACTGCCAGGCCAGGTCCTCCCTGGACTGGAAACAAGCATCCTGGGATCGGTTGCAGGGTATGTCACCCTTCTTCAGCCAGACTAGCTTGAATCCAGTGGCACAGTGAGCAAGGGACCCATGTCTGGGCATACCCATCCCACTTAGGGCGAAAAGTGTTACAGCAAACAAATGATGGACGGAATGCTGACAATGCAAACATTCTCCCCCAGTCAAAAGATCTGGGTTAAATCCATCGTTCTTTTGCCCACTACGCCACCCCAGTTTGGACCCAGCCATATGCAAATCAGTCTTGACCCTGTGCCCCATGGGAACAGTCCAGACCGAACTGCCAGGCCAGGTCCTCCCTGGACCGGAAACAAGCATCCTGGGATCGGTTTCAGGGTATGTCACCCTTCTTCAGCCAGACTAGCTTGAATCCAGTGGCACAGTGAGCAAGGGACCCACGTCTGGGCATACCCATCCCACTTAGGGCGAAAAGTGTTACAGCAAACAAATGATGGACAGAATGCTGACAATGTAAACATTCTCCCCCAGTCAAAAGATCTGGGTTAAATCCATCGTTCTTTTGCCCACTACGCCACCCCAGTTTGGACCCAGCCATATGCAAATCAGTCTTGACCCTGTGCCCCATGAGAACAGTCCAGACCGAACTGCCAGGCCAGGTCCTCCCTAGACCGGAAACAAGCATCCTGGGACTGGCTTCAGGGTATGTCACCCTTCTTCAGCCAGGCTAGCTTGAATCCAGTGGCACAGTGAGCAAGGGACCCACGTCTCGGCATACCCATCCCACTTAGGGCGAAAAGTGTTACAGCAAACAAATGATGGACGGAATGCTGACAATGCAAACATTCTCCCCCAGTCAAAAGATCTGGGTTAAATCCATCGTTCTTCTGCCCACTACGCCATCCCAGTTTGGACCCAGCCATATGAAAATCAGTCTTGACCCTGTGCCCCATGGGAACAGTCCAGACCGAACTGCCAGGCCAGGTCCTCCCTGGACTGGAAACAAGCATCCTGGGAACGGTTTCAGGGTATGTCACCCTTCTTCAGCCAGGCTAGCTTGAAACCAGTGGCACAGTGACCAAGGGACCCAAGTCTGGGATACCCATCCCACTTAGGGCGAAAAGTGTTACAGCAAACAAATGATGGACGGAATGCTGACAATGCAAACATTCTCCCCCAGTCAAAAGATCTGGGTTAAATCCATCGTTCTTTTGCCCACTACGCCACCCCAGTTTGGACCCAGCCATATGCACATCAGTCTTGACCCTGTGCCCCATGGGATCAGTCCAGACCAAACTGCCAGGCCAGGTCCTCCCTAGACTGGAAACAAGCATCCTGGGACCGGTTGCAGGGTATGTCACCCTTCTTCAGCCAGACTAGCTTGAATCCAGTGGCACAGTGAGCAAGGGACCCATGTCTGGGCATACCCATCCCACTTAGGGCGAAAAGTGTTACAGCAAACAAATGATGGACGGAATGCTGACAATGCAAACATTCTCCCCCAGTCAAAAGATCTGGGTTAAATCCATCGTTCTTTTGCCCACTACGCCACCCCAGTTTGGACCCAGCCATATGCAAATCAGTCTTGACCCTGTGCCCCATGGGAACAGTCCAGACCGAACTGCCAGGCCAGGTCCTCCCTGGACCGGGAACAAGCATCCTGGGACCGGTTTCAGGGTATGTCACCCTTCTTCAGCCAGGCTAGCATGAATCCAGTGGCACAGTGAGCAAGGGACCCACGTTTGGGCATACCCATCCCAATTAGGGCGAAAAGTGTTACAGCAAACAAATGATGGACGGAATGCTGACAATGCAAACATTCTCCCCCAGTCAAAAGATCTGGGTTAAATCCATCTTTCTTTTGCCCACTACGCCACCCCAGTTTGGACCCAGCCATATGCAAATCAGTGTTGACCCTGTGCCCCATGGGAACAGTCCAGACCGAACTGTCAGGCCAGGTCCTCCCTGGACCAGAAACAAGCATCCTGGGACCGGTTTTAGGGTATGTCACCCTTCTTCAGCCAGGCTAGCTTGAATCCAGTGGCACAGTGAGCAAGGGACCCACGTCTGGGCATACCCATCCCACTTAAGGTGAAAAGTGTTACAGCAAACAAATGATGGACGGAATGCTGACAATGCAGACATTCTCCCCCAGTCAAAAGATCTGGGTTAAATCCATCATTCTTTTGCGCACTACGCCACCCCAGTTTGGACCTAGCCATATGCAAATCAGTATTGACTCTGTGCCGCATGGGAACAGTCCAGACCGAACTGCCAGGCCAGGTCCTCCCTGGACTGGAAACAAGCATACTGGGACCGGTTTCAGGGTATGTCACCCTTCTTCAGCCAGGCTAGCTTGAATCCATTGGCACAGTGAGCAAGGGACCCACGTCTGGGCATACCCATCCCACTTAAGGTGAAAAGTGTTACAGCAAACAAATGATGGACGGAATGCTGACAATGCAGACATTCTCCCCCAGTCAAAAGATCTGGGTTAAATCCATCGTTCTTTTGCCCACTACGCCACCACAGTTTGGACCCAGCCATATGCAAATCAGTCTTGACCCTGTGCCCCATGGGAACAGTCCAGACCGAACTGACAGGCCAGGTCCTCCCTGGACCGGAAACAAGCATCCTGGGACCGGTTTCAGGGTATGTCACCCTTCTTCAGCCAGGCTAGCTTGAATCCAGTGGCACAGTGAGCAAGGGACCCACGTCTGGGCATACCCATCCCACTTAGGGCGAAAAGTGTTACAGCAAACAAATGATGGACGGAATGCTGACAAGGCAAACATTCTCCCCCAGTCAAAAGATCTGGGTTAAATCCATCGTTCTTTTGCCCACTACGCCACCCCAGTTTGGACCCAGCCATATGCAAATCAGTCTTGACCCTGTGCCCCATGGGAACAGTCCAGACCGAACTGCCAGGCCAGGTCCTCCCTGGACCGGAAACAAGCATCCTGGGACCGGTTTCAGGGTATGTCACCCTTCTTCAGCCAGGCTAGCTTGAATCCGGTGGCACAGTGAGCAAGGGACCCACGTCTGGGCATACCCATCCCACTTAGGGCGAAAAGTGTTACAGCAAACAAATGATGGACGGAATGCTGACAATGCAAACATTCTCCCCCAGTCAAAAGATCTGGGTTAAATCCATCGTTCTTTTGCCCACTACGCCACCCCAGTTTGGACCCAGCCATATGCAAATCAGTCTTGACCCTGTGCCCCATGGGAACAGTCCAGACCGAACTGCCAGGCCAGGTCCTCTCTGGACTGGAAACAAGCATCCTGGGACCGGTTTCAGGGTATGTCACCCTTCTTCAGCCAGGCTAGCTTGAATCCAGTGGCACAGTGAGCAAGGGACCCACGTCTGGGCATACCCATCCCACTTAGGGCAAAAAGTGTTACAGCAAACAAATGATGGACGGAATGCTGACAATGCAAACATTCTCCCCCAGTCAAAAGATCTGGGTTAAATCCATCGTTCTTTTGCCCACTACGCCACCCCAGTTTGGACCCAGCCATATGCACATCAGTCTTGACCCTGTGCCCCATGGGATCAGTCCAGACCAAACTGCCAGGCCAGGTCCTCCCTGGACTGGAAACAAGCATCCTGGGACCGGTTGCAGGGTATGTCACCCTTCTTCAGCCAGACTAGCTTGAATCCAGTGGCACAGTGAGCAAGGGACCCATGTCTGGGCATACCCATCCCACTTAGGGCGAAAAGTGTTACAGCAAACAAATGATGGACGGAATGCTGACAATGCAAACATTCTCCCCCAGTCAAAAGATCTGGGTTAAATCCATCGTTCTTTTGCCCACTACGCCACCCCAGTTTGGACCCAGCCATATGCAAATCAGTCTTGACCCTGTGCCCCATGGGAACAGTCCAGACCGAACTGCCAGGCCAGGTCCTCCCTGGACCGGGACCAAGCATCCTGGGACCGGTTTCAGGGTATGTCACCCTTCTTCAGCCAGGCTAGCATGAATCCAGTGGCACAGTGAGCAAGGGACCCACGTTTGGGCATACCCATCCCACTTAGGGCGAAAAGTGTTACAGCAAACAAATGATGGACGGAATGCTGACAATGCAAACATTCTCCCCCAGTCAAAAGATCTGGGTTAAATCCATCTTTCTTTTGCCCACTACGCCACCCCAGTTTGGACCCAGCCATATGCAAATCAGTGTTGACCCTGTGCCCCATGGGAACAGTCCAGACCGAACTGTCAGGCCAGGTCCTCCCTGGACCAGAAACAAGCATCCTGGGACCGGTTTTAGGGTATGTCACCCTTCTTCAGCCAGGCTAGCTTGAATCCAGTGGCACAGTGAGCAAGGGACGCACGTCTGGGCATACCCATTCCACTTAGGGCGAAAAGTGTTACAGCAAACAAATGATGGACGGAATGCTGACAATGCAGACATTCTCCCCCAGTCAAAAGATCTGGGTTAAATCCATCATTCTTTTGCGCACTACGCCACCCCAGTTTGGACCTAGCCATATGCAAATCAGTATTGACTCTGTGCCGCATGGGAACAGTCCAGACCGAACTGCCAGGCCAGGTCCTCCCTGGACTGGAAACAAGCATACTGGGACCGGTTTCAGGGTATGTCACCCTTCTTCAGCCAGGCTAGCTTGAATCCATTGGCACAGTGAGCAAGGGACCCTAGTCTGGGCATACCCATCCCACTTAAGGTGAAAAGTGTTACAGCAAACAAATGATGGACGGAATGCTGACAATGCAGACATTCTCCCCCAGTCAAAAGATCTGGGTTAAATCCATCGTTCTTTTGCCCACTACGCCACCACAGTTTGGACCCAGCCATATGCAAATCAGTCTTGACCCTGTGCCCCATGGGAACAGTCCAGACCGAACTGACAGGCCAGGTCCTCCCTGGACCGGAAACAAGCATCCTGGGACCGGTTTCAGGGTATGTCACCCTTCTTCAGCCAGGCTAGCTTGAATCCAGTGGCACAGTGAGCAAGGGACCCACGTCTGGGCATACCCATCCCACTTAGGGCGAAAAGTGTTACAGCAAACAAATGATGGACGGAATGCTGACAAGGCAAACATTCTCCCCCAGTCAAAAGATCTGGGTTAAATCCATCGTTCTTTTGCCCACTACGCCACCCCAGTTTGGACCCAGCCATATGCAAATCAGTCTTGACCCTGTGCCCCATGGGAACAGTCCAGACCGAACTGCCAGGCCAGGTCCTCCCTGGACCGGAAACAAGCATCCTGGGACCGGTTTCAGGGTATGTCACCCTTCTTCAGCCAGGCTAGCTTGAATCCGGTGGCACAGTGAGCAAGGGACCCACGTCTGGGCATACCCATCCCACTTAGGGCGAAAAGTGTTACAGCAAACAAATGATGGACGGAATGCTGACAATGCAAACATTCTCCCCCAGTCAAAAGATATGGGTTAAATCCATCGTTCTTTTGCCCACTACGCCACCCCAGTTTGGACCCAGCCATATGCAAATCAGTCTTGACCCTGTGCCCCATGGGAACAGTCCAGACCGAACTGCCAGGCCAGGTCCTCTCTGGACCGGAAACAAGCATCCTGGGACCGGTTTCAGGGTATGTCACCCTTCTTCAGCCAGGCTAGCTTGAATCCAGTGGCACAGTGAGCAAGGGACCCACATCTGGGCATACCCATCCCACTTAGGGCGAAAAGTGTTACAGCAAACAAATGACTGACGGAATGCTGACAATGCAAACATTCTCCCCCAGTCAAAAGATCAAGGTTAAATCCATCGTTCTTTTGCGCACTACGCCACCCCAGTTTGGACCCAGCCATATGCAAATCAGTCTTGACCCTGTGCCCCATGGGAACAGTCCAGACCGAACTGCCAGGCCAGGTTCTCCCTGGACCGGCAACAAGCATCCTGGGACTGGTTTCAGGGTATGTCACCCTTCTTCATCCAGGCTAGCTTGAATCCAGTGGCACAGTGAGCAAGGGACCCACGTCTGGGCATACCTATCCCACTTAGGGCGAAAAGTGTTACAGCAAACAAATGAAGGACGGAATGCTGACAAGGCAAACATTCTCCCCCATTCAAAAGATCTGGGTTAAATCCATCGTTCTTTTGCCCACTACGCCACCCCAGTTTGGACCCAGCCATATGCAAATCAGTCTTGACCCTGTGCCCCGTGGGAACAGTCCAGACCGAACTGCCAGGCCAGGTCCTCCCTGGACCGGAAACAAGCATCCTGGGACCGGTTTCAGGGTATGTCACCCTTCTTCAGCCAGGCTAGCTTGAATCCAGTGGCACAGTGAGCAAGGGACCCACATCTGGGCATACCCATCCCACTTAGGTCGAAAAGTGTTACAGCAAACAAATGATGGACGGAATGCTGACAATGCAAACATTCTCCCCCAGTCAAAAGATCTGGGTTAAATCCGTCGTTCTTTTGCCCACTACGCCACCCCAGTTTGGAACCAGCCATATGCAAATCAGTCTTGACCCTGTGCCCCATGGTAACAGTCCAGACCGAACTGCCAGGCCAGGTCCTCCCTGAACCGGGAACAAGCATCCTGGGACCGGTTTCAGGGTATGTCACCCTTCTTCAGCCAGGCTAGCATGAATCCAGTGGCACAGTGAGCAAGGGACCCACGTTTGGGCATACCCATCCCACTTAGGGCGAAAAGTGTTACAGCAAACAAATGATGGACGGAATGCTGACAATGCAAACATTCTCCCCCAGTCAAAAGATCTGGGTTAAATCCATCTTTCTTTTGCCCACTATGCCACCCCAGTTTGGACCCAGCCATATGCAAATCAGTGTTGACCCTGTGCCCCATGGGAACAGTCCAGACCGAACTGTCAGGCCAGGTCCTCCCTGGACCAGAAACAAGCATCCTGGGACCGGTTTTAGGGTATGTCACCCTTCTTCAGCCAGGCTAGCTTGAATCCAGTGGCACAGTGATCAAGGGACCCACGTCTGGGCATACCCATCCCACTTAGGGCGAAAAGTGTTACAGCAAACAAATGATGGACGGAATGCTGACAATGCAAACATTCTCCCCAGTCAAAAGATCTGGGTTAAATCCATCATTCTTTTGCGCACTACGCCACCCCAGTTTGGACCCAGCCATATGCAAATCAGTATTGACTCTGTGCCGCATGGGAACAGTCCAGACCAAACTGCCAGGCCAGGTCCTCCCTGGACCGGAAACAAGCATACTGGGACCGATTTCAGGGTATATCACCCTTCTTCATCCAGGCTAGCTTGAATCCAGTAGCACAGTGAGCAAGGGACCCACGTCTGGGCATACCCATCCCACTTATGGCAAAAAGTGTTACAGCAAACAAATGATGGACAGAATGCTGACAATGCAAACATTCTCCCCCAGTCAAAAGATCTGGGTTAAATCCATCGTTCTTTTGCCCACTACGCCACCCCAGTTTGGACCCAGCCATATGCAAATCAGTCTTGACCCTGTGTCCCATGGGAACAGTCCAGACCGAACTGCCAGGCCAGGTCCTCCCTGGACCGGGAACAAGCATCCTGGGACCGGTTTCAGGGTATGTCACCCTTCTTCAACCAGGCTAGCATGAATCCAGTGGCACAGTGAGCAAGGGACCCACGTTTGGGCATACCCATCCCAATTAGGGCGAAAAGTGTTACAGCAAACAAATGATGGACGGAATGCTGACAATGCAAACATTCTCCCCCAGTCAAAAGATCTGGGTTAAATCCATCTTTCTTTTGCCCACTACGCCACCCCAGTTTGGACCCAGCCATATGCAAATCAGTGTTGACCCTGTGCCCCATGGGAACAGTCCAGACCGAACTGTCAGGCCAGGTCCTCCCTGGACCAGAAACAAGCATCCTGGGACCGGTTTTAGGGTATGTCACCCTTCTTCAGCCAGGCTAGCTTGAATCCAGTGGCACAGTGAGCAAGGGACCCACGTCTGGGCATACCCATCCCACTTAAGGTGAAAAGTGTTACAGCAAACAAATGATGGACGGAATGCTGACAATGCAGACATTCTCCCCCAGTCAAAAGATCTGGGTTAAATCCATCGTTCTTTTGCGCACTACGCCACCCCAGTTTGGACCCAGCCATATGCAAATCAGTATTGACTCTGTGCCGCATGGGAACAGTCCAGACCGAACTGCCAGGCCAGGTCCTCCCTGGACTGGAAACAAGCATACTGGGACCGGTTTCAGGGTATGTCACCCTTCTTCAGCCAGGCTAGCTTGAATCCATTGGCACAGTGAGCAAGGGACCCACGTCTGGGCATACCCATCCCACTTAAGGTGAAAAGTGTTACAGCAAACAAATGATGGACGGAATGCTGACAATGCAGACATTCTCCCCCAGTCAAAAGATCTGGGTTAAATCCATCGTTCTTTTGCCCACTACGCCACCACAGTTTGGACCCAGCCATATGCAAATCAGTCTTGACCCTGTGCCCCATGGGAACAGTCCAGACCGAACTGACAGGCCAGGTCCTCCCTGGACCGGAAACAAGCATCCTGGGACCGGTTTCAGGGTATGTCACCCTTCTTCAGCCAGGCTAGCTTGAATCCAGTGGCACAGTGAGCAAGGGACCCACGTCTGGGCATACCCATCCCACTTAGGGCGAAAAGTGTTACAGCAAACAAATGATGGACGGAATGCTGACAAGGCAAACATTCTCCCCCAGTCAAAAGATCTGGGTTAAATCCATCGTTCTTTTGCCCACTACGCCACCCCAGTTTGGACCCAGCCATATGCAAATCAGTCTTGACCCTGTGCCCCATGGGAACAGTCCAGACCGAACTGCCAGGCCAGGTCCTCCCTGGACCGGAAACAAGCATCCTGGGACCGGTTTCAGGGTATGTCACCCTTCTTCAGCCAGGCTAGCTTGAATCCAGTGGCACAGTGAGCAAGGGACCCACGTCTGGGCATACCCATCCCACTTAGGGCGAAAAGTGTTACAGCAAACAAATGATGGACGGAATGCTGACAATGCAAACATTCTCCCCCAGTCAAAAGATCTGGGTTAAATCCATCGTTCTTTTGCCCACTACGCCACCCCAGTTTGGACCCAGCCATATGCAAATCAGTCTTGACCCTGTGCCCCATGGGAACAGTCCAGACCGAACTGCCAGGCCAGGTCCTCTCTGGACTGGAAACAAGCATCCTGGGACCGGTTTCAGGGTATGTCACCCTTCTTCAGCCAGGCTAGCTTGAATCCAGTGGCACAGTGAGCAAGGGACCCACGTCTGGGCATACCCATCCCACTTAGGGCAAAAAGTGTTACAGCAAACAAATGATGGACGGAATGCTGACAATGCAAACATTCTCCCCCAGTCAAAAGATCTGGGTTAAATCCATCGTTCTTTTGCCCACTATGCCACCCCAGTTTGGACCCAGCCATATGCACATCAGTCTTGACCCTGTGCCCCATGGGATCAGTCCAGACCAAACTGCCAGGCCAGGTCCTCCCTGGACTGGAAACAAGCATCCTGGGACCGGTTGCAGGGTATGTCACCCTTCTTCAGCCAGGCTAGCTTGAATCCAGTGGCACAGTGAGCAAGGGACCCATGTCTGGGCATACCCATCCCACTTAGGGCGAAAAGTGTTACAGCAAACAAATGATGGACGGAATGCTGACAATGCAAACATTCTCCCCCAGTCAAAAGATCTGGGTTAAATCCATCGTTCTTTTGCCCACTACGCCACCCCAGTTTGGACCCAGCCATATGCAAATCAGTCTTGACCCTGTGCCCCATGGGAACAGTCCAGACCGAACTGCCAGGCCAGGTCCTCCCTGGACCGGGACCAAGCATCCTGGGACCGGTTTCAGGGTATGTCACCCTTCTTCAGCCAGGCTAGCATGAATCCAGTGGCACAGTGAGCAAGGGACCCACGTTTGGGCATACCCATCCCACTTAGGGCGAAAAGTGTTACAGCAAACAAATGATGGACGGAATGCTGACAATGCAAACATTCTCCCCCAGTCAAAAGATCTGGGTTAAATCCATCTTTCTTTTGCCCACTACGCCACCCCAGTTTGGACCCAGCCATATGCAAATCAGTGTTGACCCTGTGCCCCATGGGAACAGTCCAGACCGAACTGTCAGGCCAGGTCCTCCCTGGACCAGAAACAAGCATCCTGGGACCGGTTTTAGGGTATGTCACCCTTCTTCAGCCAGGCTAGCTTGAATCCAGTGGCACAGTGAGCAAGGGACCCACGTCTGGGCATACCCATTCCACTTAGGGCGAAAAGTGTTACAGCAAACAAATGATGGACGGAATGCTGACAATGCAAACATTCTCCCCCAGTCAAAAGATCTGGGTTAAATCCATCGTTCTTTTGCGCACTACGCCACCCCAGTTTGGACCTAGCCATATGCAAATCAGTATTGACTCTGTGCCGCATGGGAACAGTCCAGACCGAACTGCCAGGCCAGGTCCTCCCTGGACTGGAAACAAGCATACTGGGACCGGTTTCAGGGTATGTCACCCTTCTTCAGCCAGGCTAGCTTGAATCCATTGGCACAGTGAGCAAGGGACCCTAGTCTGGGCATACCCATCCCACTTAAGGTGAAAAGTGTTACAGCAAACAAATGATGGACGGAATGCTGACAATGCAGACATTCTCCCCCAGTCAAAAGATCTGGGTTAAATCCATCGTTCTTTTGCCCACTACGCCACCACAGTTTGGACCCAGCCATATGCAAATCAGTCTTGACCCTGTGCCCCATGGGAACAGTCCAGACCGAACTGACAGGCCAGGTCCTCCCTGGACCGGAAACAAGCATCCTGGGACCGGTTTCAGGGTATGTCACCCTTCTTCAGCCAGGCTAGCTTGAATCCAGTGGCACAGTGAGCAAGGGACCCACGTCTGGGCATACCCATCCCACTTAGGGCGAAAAGTGTTACAGCAAACAAATGATGGACGGAATGCTGACAAGGCAAACATTCTCCCCCAGTCAAAAGATCTGGGTTAAATCCATCGTTCTTTTGCCCACTACGCCACCCCAGTTTGGACCCAGCCATATGCAAATCAGTCTTGACCCTGTGCCCCATGGGAACAGTCCAGACCGAACTGCCAGGCCAGGTCCTCCCTGGACCGGAAACAAGCATCCTGGGACCGGTTTCAGGGTATGTCACCCTTCTTCAGCCAGGCTAGCTTGAATCCGGTGGCACAGTGAGCAAGGGACCCACGTCTGGGCATACCCATCCCACTTAGGGGCGAAAAGTGTTACAGCAAACAAATGATGGACGGAATGCTGACAATGCAAACATTCTCCCCAGTCAAAAGATATGGGTTAAATCCATCGTTCTTTTGCCCACTACGCCACCCCAGTTTGGACCCAGCCATATGCAAATCAGTCTTGACCCTGTGCCCCATGGGAACAGTCCAGACCGAACTGCCAGGCCAGGTCCTCTCTGGACTGGAAACAAGCATCCTGGGACCGGTTTCAGGGTATGTCACCCTTCTTCAGCCAGGCTAGCTTGAATCCAGTGGCACAGTGAGCAAGGGACCCACATCTGGGCATACCCATCCCACTTAGGGCGAAAAGTGTTACAGCAAACAAATGACTGGACGGAATGCTGACAATGCAAACATTCTCCCCCAGTCAAAAGATCAGGGTTAAATCCATCGTTCTTTTGCGCACTACGCCACCCCAGTTTGGACCCAGCCATATGCAAATCAGTCTTGACCCTGTGCCCCATGGGAACAGTCCAGACCGAACTGCCAGGCCAGGTTCTCCCTGGACCGGCAACAAGCATCCTGGGACTGGTTTCAGGGTATGTCACCCTTCTTCATCCAGGCTAGCTTGAATCCAGTGGCACAGTGAGCAAGGGACCCACGTCTGGGCATACCTATCCCACTTAGGGCGAAAAGTGTTACAGCAAACAAATGAAGGACGGAATGCTGACAAGGCAAACATTCTCCCCCATTCAAAAGATCTGGGTTAAATCCATCGTTCTTTTGCCCACTACGCCACCCCAGTTTGGACCCAGCCATATGCAAATCAGTCTTGACCCTGTGCCCCGTGGGAACAGTCCAGACCGAACTGCCAGGCCAGGTCCTCCCTGGACCGGAAACAAGCATCCTGGGACCGGTTTCAGGGTATGTCAGCCTTCTTCAGCCAGGCTAGCTTGAATCCAGTGGCACAGTGAGCAAGGGACCCACATCTGGGCATACCCATCGCACTTAGGGGGAAAAGTGTTACAGTAAACAAATGATGGACGGAATGCTGACAATGCAAACATTCTCCCCCAGTGAAAAGATCTGGGTTAAATCCATCGTTCTTTTGCCCACTACGCCACCCCAGTTTGGAACCAGCCATATGCAAATCAGTCTTGACCCTGTGCCCCATGGTAACAGTCCAGACCGAACTGCCAGGCCAGGTCCTCCCTGAACCGGGAACAAGCATCCTGGGACCGGTTTCAGGGTATGTCACCCTTCTTCAGCCAGGCTAGCATGAATCCAGTGGCACAGTGAGCAAGGGACCCACGTTTGGGCATACCCATCCCACTTAGGGCGAAAAGTGTTACAGCAAACAAATGATGGACGGAATGCTGACAATGCAAACATTCTCCCCCAGTCAAAAGATCTGGGTTAAATCCATCTTTCTTTTGCCCACTATGCCACCCCAGTTTGGACCCAGCCATATGCAAATCAGTGTTGACCCTGTGCCCCATGGGAACAGTCCAGACCGAACTGTCAGGCCAGGTCCTCCCTGGACCAGAAACAAGCATCCTGGGACCGGTTTCAGGGTATGTCACCCTTCTTCAGCCAGGCTAGCTTGAATCCAGTGGCACAGTGATCAAGGGACCCACGTCTGGGCATACCCAAACCACTTAGGGCGAAAAGTGTTACAGCAAACAAATGATGGACGGAATGCTGACAATGCAAACATTCTCCCCCAGTCAAAAGATCTGGGTTAAATCCATCATTCTTTTGCGCACTACGCCACCCCAGTTTGGACCCAGCCATATGCAAATCAGTATTGACTCTGTGCCGCATGGGAACAGTCCAGACCAAACTGCCAGGCCAGGTCCTCCCTGGACCGGAAACAAGCATACTGGGACCGGTTTCAGGGTATATCACCCTTCTTCAGCCAGGCTAGCTGGAATCCATTGACACAGTGAGCAAGGGACCCACGTCTGGGCATACCCATCCCACTTAAGGCGAAAAGTGTTACAGCAAACAAATGATGGACGGAATGCTGACAAGGCAAACATTCTCCCCCATTCAAAAGATCTGGGTTAAATCCATCGTTCTTTTGCCCACTACGCCACCCCAGTTTGGACCCAGCCATATGCAAATCAGTCTTGACCCTGTGCCCCATGGGAACAGTCCAGACCGAACTGCCAGGCCAGGTCCTCCCTGGACCGGAAACAAGCATCCTGGGACCGGTTTCAGGGTATGTCACCCTTCTTCAGCCAGGCTAGCTTGAATCCAGTGGCACAGTGAGCAAGGGACCCACGTCTGGGCATACCCATCCCACATAGGGGCGAAAAGTGTAACAGCAAACAAATGATGGACGGAATGCTGACAATGCAAACATTCTCCCCCAGTCAAAAGATCTGGGTTAAATCCATCGTTCTTTTGCCCACTACGCCACCCCAGTTTGGACCCAGCCATATGCAAATCAGTCTTGACCCTGTGCCCCATGGGAACAGTCCAGACCGAACTGCCAGGCCAGGTCCTCCCTGGACCGGAAACAAGCATCCTGGGACTGGTTTCAGGGTATGTCACCCTTCTTCAGCCAGGCTAGCTTGAAACCAGTGGCACAGTGAGCAAGGGACCCACGTCTGGGCATACCCATCCCACTTAGGGCGAACAGTGTTACAGCAAACAAATGATGGACGGAATGCTGACAAGGCAAACATTCTCCCCATTCAAAAGATCTGGGTTAAATCCATCGTTCTTTTGCCCACTACGCCACCCCAGTTTGGACCCAGCCATATGCAAATCAGTCTTGACCCTGTGCCCCATGGGAACAGTCCAGACCGAACTGCCAGGCCAGGTCCTCCCTGGACCGGAAACAAGCATCCTGGGACCGGTTTCAGGGTATGTCACCCTTTTTCAGCCAGGCTAGCTTGAATCCAGTGGCACAGTGAGCAAGGGACCCACATCTGGGCATACCCATCCCACTTAGGGCGAAAAGTGTTACAGCAAACAAATGATGGACGGAATGCTGATAATGCAAACATTCTCCCCCAGTCAAAAGATCTGGGTTAAATCCGTCGTTCTTTTGCCCACTACGCCACCCCAGTTTGGAACCAGCCATATGCAAATCAGTCTTGACCCTGTGCCCCATGGGAACAGTCCAGACCGAACTGCCAGGCCAGGTCCTCCCTGAACCGGGAACAAGCATCCTGGGACCGGTTTCAGGGTATGTCACCCTTCTTCAGCCAGGCTAGCATGAATCCAGTGGCACAGTGAGCAAGGGACCCACGTTTGGGCATACCCATCCCACTTAGGGCGAAAAGTGTTACAGCAAACAAATGATGGACGGAATGCTGACAATGCAAACATTCTCCCCCAGTCAAAAGATCTGGGTTAAATCCATCTTTCTTTTGCCCACTATGCCACCCCAGTTTGAACCCAGCCATATGCAAATCAGTGTTGACCCTGTGCCCCATGGGAACAGTCCAGACCGAACTGTCAGGCCAGGTCCTCCCTGGACCAGAAACAAGCATCCTGGGACCGGTTTTAGGGTATGTCACCCTTCTTCAGCCAGGCTAGCTTGAATCCAGTGGCACAGTGATCAAGGGACCCACGTCTGGGCATACCCATCCAACTTAGGGCGAAAAGTGTTACAGCAAACAAATGATGGACGGAATGCTGACAATGCAAACATTCTCCCCCAGTCAAAAGATCTGGGTTAAATCCATCATTCTTTTGATCACTACGCCACCCCAGTTTGGACCCAGCCATATGCAAATCAGTATTGACTCTGTGCCGCATGGGAACAGTCCAGACCAAACTGCCAGGCCAGGTCCTCCCTGGACCGGAAACAAGCATCCTGGGACCGGTTTCAGGGTATGTCACCCTTCTTCAGCCAGGCTAGCTTGAATCCAGTGGCACAGTGAGCAAGGGACCCACGTCTGGGCATACCCATCCCACTTAAGGCGAAAAGTGTTACAGCAAACAAATGATGGACGGAATGCTGACAAGGCAAACATTCTCCCCCATTCAAAAGATCTGGGTTAAATCCATCGTTCTTTTGCCCACTACGCCACCCCAGTTTGGACCCAGCCATATGCAAATCAGTCTTGACCCTGTGCCCCATGGGAAAAGTCCAGACCGAACTGCCAGGCCAGGTCCTCCCTGGACCGGAAACAAGCATCCTGGGACCGGTTTCAGAGTATGTCACCCTTCTTCAGCCAGGCTAGCTTGAATCCAGTGGCACAGTGAGCAAGGGACCCACGTCTGGGCATACCCATCCCACATAGGGCGAAAAGTGTAACAGCAAACAAATGATGGACGGAATGCTGACAATGCAAACATTCTCCCCCAGTCAAAAGATCTGGGTTAAATCCATCGTTCTTTTGCCCACTACGCCACCCCAGTTTGGACCCAGCCATATGCAAATCAGTCTTGACCCTGTGCCCCGTGGGAACAGTCCAGACTGAACTGCCAGGCCAGGTTCTCCCTGGACCGGCAACAAGCATCCTGGGACCGGTTTCAGGGTATGTCACCCTTCTTCATCCAGGCTAGCTTGAATAAAGTGGCACAGTGAGCAAGGGACCCACGTCTGGGCATACCCATCCCACTTAGGACGAACAGTGTTACAGCAAACAAATGATGGATGGAATGCTGACAAGGCAAACATTCTCCCCCATTCAAAAGATCTGGGTTAAATCCATCGTTCTTTTGCCCACTACGCCACCCCAGTTTGGACCCAGCCATATGCAAATCAGTCTTGACCCTGTGCCCCATGGGAACAGTCCAGACCGAACTGCCAGGCCAGGTCCTCCCTGGACCGGAAACAAGCATCCTGGGAGCGGTTTCAGGGTATGTCACCCTTCTTCAGCCAGGCTAGCTTGAATCCAGTGGCACAGTGAGCAAGGGACCCACGTCTGGGCATACCCATCCCACTTAGGGCGAAAAGTGCTACAGCAAACAAATGATGGACAGAATGCTGACAATGCAAACATTCTCCCCACTCAAAAGATCTGGGTTAAATCCATCGTTCTTTTGCCCACTACGCCACCCCAGTTTGGACCCAGCCATATGCAAATCAGTCTTGACCCTGTGTCCCATGGGAACAGTCCAGACCGAACTGCCAGGCCAGGTCCTCCCTGGACCGGTAACAAGCATCCTGGGACCGGTTTCAGGGTATGTCACTCTTCTTCAGCCAGGCTAGCTTGAATCCAGTGGCACAGTGAGCAAGGGACCCACGTCTGGGCATACCCATCCCACTTAGGGCAAAAAGTGTTACAGCAAACAAATGATGGACAGAATGCTGACAATGCAAACATTCTCGCCCAGTCAAAAGATCTGGGTTAAATCCATCGTTCTTTTGCCCACTACGCCACCCCATTTTGGACCCAGCCATATGCAAATCAGTTTTGACCCTGTGCCCCATGGGAACAGTCCAGACCGAACTGCCAAGCCAGGTCCTCCCTGGACCGGAAAAAAGCATCCTGGGACCGGTTTCAGGGTATGTCACCCTTCTTCAGCCAGGATAGCTTGAATCCAGTGGCACAGTGAGCAAGGGACCCACGTCTGGACATACCCATCCCACTTAGGGCGAAAAGTGTTACAGTAAACAAATGATGGACGGAATGCTGACAATGCAAACATTCTCCCCCAGTCAAAAGATATGGGTTAAATCCATAGTTCTTTTGCGCACTACGCCACCCCAGTTTGGACCCAGCCATATGCAAATCAGTATTGACCCTGTGCCGCCTGGGAACAGTCCAGACCGAACTGCCAGGCCAGGTCCTCCCTAGACCGGAAACAAGCATACTGGGACCGGTTTCAGGGTATGTCACCCTTCTTCAGCCAGGCTAGCTTGAATCCATTGGCACAGTGAGCAAGGGACCGACGTCTGGGCATACCCATCCCACTTAAGGCAAAAAGTGTTACAGCAAACAAATGATGGACGGAATGCTGACAATGCAAACATTCTCCCCCAGTCAAAAGATCTGGGTTAAATCCATCGTTCTTTTGCCCACTACGCCACCCCAGTTTGGACCCAGCCATATGCAAATCAGGCTTGAACCTGTGCCCCAAGGGAACAGTCCAGACCGAACTGACAGGCCAGGTCCTCCCTGGACCGGAAACAAGCATCCTGGGACCGGTTTCAGGGTATGTCACCCTTCTTCAGCCAGGCTAGCTTGAATCCAGTGGCACAGTGAGCAAGGGACCCACGTCTGGGCATACCCATCCCACTTAGGGCGAAAAGTGTTACAGCAAACAAATGATGGACGGAATGCTGACAAGGCAAACATTCTCCCCCATTCAAAAGATCTGGGTTAAATCCATCGTTCTTTTGCCCACTACGCCACCCCAGTTTGGACCCAGCCATATGCAAATCAGTCTTGACCCTGTGCCCCATGGGAACAGTCCAAACCGAACTGCCTGGCCAGGTCCTCCCTGGACCGGAAACAAGCACCCTGAGACCGGTTTCAGGGTATGTCACCCTTCTCCAGCCAGGCTATCTTGAATCCAGTGGCACAGTGAGCAAGGGACCCACGTATGGGCATACCCATCCCACTTAGGGCGAAAAGTGTTACAGCAAACAAATGATGGACGGAATGCTGACAATGCAAACATTCTCCCTCAGTCAAAAGATCTGGGTTAAATCCATCGTTCTTTTGCCCACTACGCCACCCCAGTTTGGACCCAGCCATATGCAAATCAGTCTTGACCCTGTGCCCCATGGGAACAGTCCAGACCGAACTGCCAGGCCAGGTCCTCCCTGGACCGGAAACAAGCATTCTCGGACCGGTTTCAGGGTATGTCACCCTTCTTCAGCCAGGCTAGCTTGAATCCAGTGGCACAGTGAGCAAGGGACCCACGTCTGGGCATACCCATCCCACTTAGGGCGAAAAGTGTTACAGCAAACAAATGATGGACAGAATGCTGACAATGCAAACATTCTCCCCCAGTCAAAAGATCTGGGTTAAATCCATCGTTCTTTTGCCCACTACGCCACCCCAGTTTGGACCCAGCCATATGCAAATCAGTCTTGACCCTGTGCCCCATGGGAACAGTCCAGACTGAACTGCAAGGCCAGGTCCTCCCTGGACCGGAATCAAGCATCCTGGGACCGGTTTCAGGGTATGTCACCCTTCTTCAGCCAGGCTAGCTTGAATCCAGTGGCACAGTGAACAAGGGACCCACGTCTGGGCATACCCATCCCACTTAGGGCGAAAAGTGCTACAGCAAACAAATGATGGACAGAATGCTGACAATGCAAACATTCTCCCCCAGTCAAAAGATCTGGGTTAAATCCATCGTTCTTTTGCCCACTATGCCACCCCAGTTTGGACCCAGCCATATGCAAATCAGTCTTGACCCTGTGCCCCATGGGAACAGTCCAGACTGAACTGCCAGGCCAGGTCCTCCCTGAATCAGAAACAAGTATCCTGGGACCGGTTGCAGGGTATGTCATCCTTCTTCAGCCAGGCTAGCTTGAATTCAGTGGCACAGTGAGCAAGGGACCCACGTCTGGGCATACCCATCCCACTTAGGGCGAAAAGTGTTACATCAAACAAATGATGGA